>JANBRV010000050.1:0-20524 GCA_027577835.1 Coemansia sp. RSA 2705
GCCGGTGCCGGCGGGTGTTCAGGAGCCGGTGCCGGCGGGTGTTCAGGAGCCGGTGCCGGCGGGTGTTCAGGAGCCGGCACCGGCGGGTGCTCAGGAGCCGGCACCGGCGGGTGCTCAGGAGCCGGTGCCGGCGGATGGTCGGGTCCAGGAGCAGGGCCAGGTGCCGGCGGATGGTCGAGTCCAGGAGCAAGGCCAGGTGCCGGCGGATGGTCGGGTCCAGGTGCTGGTCCCGGCGCCGGAACAGATCCAGGCGCGGGCCCCGGTGCCGGAACAGATCCAGGTGCGGGCCCCGGTGCCGGGCTACCATTGGGACCCGGTGCCGGTGGATGCTCGGGCTCGTCTCCGCGTTTTGCTAGACTTCTCGTCTGCTTTTCGTGCCCTGATGCCGGTGCAGGCGCGGGTGCTGGAGCCGGTGCAGCAGCAGGTCCAGGTGCCGGTGCAGCAGCAGGTCCAGGTGCCGGTGCCGCAGCAGGTCCAGGTGCCGGTGCCGCAGCAGGTCCAGGCGCCGGTGCCGCAGCAGGTCCAGGCGCCGGTGCCGCAGGAGATCCAGGTGCTGGTGCCGGAGCAGGCCCCGGTGCTGCAGGAGATCCAGGTGCTGGTGCCGGAGCAGGCCCCGGTGCCGCAGGAGATCCAGGTGCTGGTGCCGGAGCAGGTGCAGGGGCTGGTGCCTGAACAGGCACCGGTGCGGGTGTCGGAACTGCGGGGTGTTCGGGAACCGGCGGGTTCGGTGCGTCGCGCTTAAGCGCTCCCGGTGCTGCCAGTGCCGCCGACAGAGTAATCAATCCAACCACAACCTGACGCATGGTTTCAATCTAGTATAAGCTAGGCTCAAAAGCGATATCCTGTAATGTCGTTAGCGAGAGATAAAAGGACGAGGAAATGCCGTGTGTCGTTCAATAGAAGAGGTGATGAGAATCTAATTCAAATATAACAGGAGGCATTCTTGCGACATCGTTTATATACTCAAACTTCAAACCCAAACGCTTTTTTTCTTTTTTTTTTTCTCCTCGTTTCCTTGGACGCCACTAGAACTTCTTTTTGTTCAAAATAACAAGCCAGCATTATATTTTTCTTGGTGTCAATACTAGATAAAATCAAAATAATGCTCCCTCGTGGCTTTTGTCGGTTCCTCCGCTCCTTCCTGAACTAGAGTTGATGCGGTAAACTAGAGGCTTTCTAGGAATAAATAGATGATGTCATCCGTTGCCACCTTGCTCGCTTTTGGCAAAATTATATAATTTCTTTCTTCACAGTGCTGAATTTTTTCTTTTAAAATATTGCACGTCTTGGTTAATCGAATACGCTGGCCGAGGCTTTTATTCCTTGGCAAGTGATGCAATCCTTCCAATGCACAATGTGTTTTGTCCCGAATTATATTGCGAAACCCTTGCAAGGTGCATTTACCTGCGCGTTTCACAACAATAATGCTGACAATTCTTACTGGAAGCATCCAATGGCTTTCTTACTACGTCAGTGCATTTTGACTCAGGATTTGCTGCTTTTGGCTATCTCCTTAGCGTCGCATTTCTTTATTGTTGCTCAAGTAGATCTATAGTTAATTGCTCAATACTCCATACCACACCACATATATTACTAACGTTTAAATAGCTGCGCCTCTATAATGTTCAAAAATCTACCCTTCTACTTTTTCTTTGTACACTGTCTGTCTCCAAAATTATTTTATGTATTTTTCCAACTGGCTACAGCAGCAAAATTTATAAATTAACTAGTACGTACTGCTCACAAAAATAAATACAAAATATAGCTTTGCAAACATTTTATTTACTAGCTATAAGCGTTTTTATAATCTTTTATGTATTTTCAATCGATAGTCATACCTGTTATCAGTGTGCACTTGCAAAGTTGTAATAATCAAACTCTCAGTGACACTTACAATTTGTACTTTGCAAACTGCCTTAGCATGGCTTTAAGCAACTATGGGGCTTACCACGTTTGATTAGTCGACCACAACTCTAACATGCTCTCCAACCTTGTTTGATTGTGGTGAAATAATTGGCACATTGTTCTGGTAATAGAAATTACTTGCACAAGGCAACATAAAGGTGCGTTGTAAGACAACCCCCTAGAATAAAAATGTATTTTGCAGAAAAAACTGTCCAGCTTAAAGCACGTCCAGCCCGCATTGTATTTTCTATAACCACAACACCTTCAAGTAAAATAAAAATAGTAAAGACTATTTTCGATAAAGCATAGCAAATTAAGTGCAAGGCTCATTAGAGAAAAATAAAATGCACCTTTGGTGCCCACTTCATCCCCACCAACTTTCAGTAACCCTAGTAATGCCAGCTCTTAGTCTGCTCAAAATCAAACAAGCGCAACTAAACTAAAAAAACATTGGTTCTGTTTGCATTTTAAATAATAAATGATTACACCACTGGCAGGCAAACTTTGCTTTCAATAAATGCTGGTACGCTTGAGTTGACAACAGCATGTATTATAGGCTTACTAAATTTTGACATTTGTATTGCGTGCATGTTACACAAAACTAAGAATATTTCCCGCCGTTGCACCAACAGCTTTGCCCAACGACACCTGGATGCCCTTTTTTGCACGTGCCCATTGCCAAGTTATCAACTTCCATGTGTGTACTCTGGAGGCAATAAAATATTTTTAAAAAAAGGTGCTTTAAAACGTGACATAACTAGTTTCTGCACCATCTTTTTTATAGTCCACTGGCTGCTTTTATTTTGACAAACTTAATAAGCGTGGTTATTAATTGCCGCTTTGAAATTTATTGTGCAATTTAAGTTTTAATTAATGGAAATTATATTATTGCTACTAATAAGCCTAGAAAATTAATTAACTAAAATTGTAATTATAAATTAAGCAAAGTTAAAGTAAGTATTGTAAAACAATTTTCATTATAGGTTAGGTAGCACACATGTGTAATGTACTAAGAAACTCTATCTTTAGCACACGCAATTTTCATTACATCGATTATCTGTATGCTAAATGCAATACTTTTAAACAACGTATTTACTAGTATAAAAAAGTATTAAGCAGTAACAAGCTATTTATAATTTGTAAACTTTTATTGCAGCATAACCTACCTACAAAAATAGCATCGTATGTCGCAACTGTTGCACTATGTTTGTAATGCTAATGCAATTATAATAAAATAAAACATGTTACTTGGAATTAATCAAGATGTTAGCACCACTCAACGGGCTAGCACACACCTACTAATATTATTGTTGTTTAGTTTAAGCTAATTAAATGCTAGTTTATAATTAACTATGTTCAGCACAAACATGTGCTACTTAAACTTTTGTTTAAAAACAAATTAGTCACGCAATGCCAGAATGGTTGTTTTTATACTTTGCCAAATAGAAGAAAGCAATATTTGCTAATAATTCCTAGTTAGTTGCTATTAGAAAAAAGAAATGTATAAAAAATTACATTGCAAAAGTAGTTATTACTTATATAAGCACTTTTTGCTTTAAATGGTACGTTTAAGACATTTTTTCATTTCTGGTCAGATTGTTTTAGTTATAATTTTTTGCAAACGTAATTATAATATTTTACTTAATATTAAAAAATCATCTAAATAATAAATTTATAGCCGCATTCTTACAAAACATTATGGCCTGGCAGCATAAATTGTTATTATGAATAATTAACAAATTACTTACTAAACTACTAGCCGTATAATTTATTAATAACTGCTGAGAAAGATAATAAAACTTGTATACCTAGTATGCATAATTTGAAACTAGAGGTAATTCATAACTTACACTATGTTATTATTGGCTATCTGGCTATATGAATGTTCCACCGCATTCGCATTGTTCGCCTTTTAGTCCATAATGACCCTGCTTGCATCTTCCAATTAGTAGATTTTGCATGTTTGTTGTTAAGAGAGGCTAAAATACACTTGTGAATAGCAGACAGGAATAGTTAACAATCACAAGTAAAACAACATCGCTAGCTGTTTTTTTTATAGCAGATTATGCTCCATAAGAAAAGTAAATTTTATAAGGATTGTAAATAAATGTCACGTATTAATTGCACTATATTATTCGTATTTAAAATCCACTGGTCACTTCTTCAATTAATATATGATTAATTAATAGCTGAATTAATAAAGTAATATTAAATTGCAGTTGACTGACCTCTTGATAAAATTAACTAATATTTATTGCAGTTCATGAATAAACAAATTAAATGATGCGACAAGGCGCCGGCAGTGGCAGCTGCTGCTCTTGCAGCTATGATTGCGGAGGTGCTACCTGTTGTTGCCGTCATCATGTTGGCATTTAGAAATGGTATTTATCCTGTGACTCTGGCGCAAACTTATATTTTTATTACTATTGCGTTTCTGCGCGTACGGGCTCAGCCGAAAGTCTACTCTTTACAACACAAGTACTGGCTCTTGTGCTCGGCGCAATGTGACGCCTAAATAATAAGAAATAGATGAAGATTTTCACTAAAGAAAAGCTACTATAACGGCTACGTCGGGCGTCCAATTTATATGTAGTTTTCAAGCACCTGGGGTGTCACGTCAAGTGTCATGCCTAAGCGAATGTGCGTGTTAAAAGCAGGCCGTATAATATAGAAAACCGGTTCGGCCATTTGGAATAATGGCTTCAATAATAATCCGTTCGCGGGCGCGTAATCGTTAATTTTTAACAATTGTAGGCTCAGGCCCCATGACCGCGTCAGGTCCGCTCGGCGGACACGGCAGCGGGTTCTGTGGTTGTGGCGGTACCGTCCGGGTACGGGTAGCCAGGTGGGAACCCGTCCCCATTGACGGCCCGCAGCAATACTACAAATTGTTTACAACCGCTAAGAAATTTGTCGCTAATAAGAAATTACAAGAACTCTAAACATTTTATTGTAAAAAGTTATCATACAGGCGCTTTGTTTAAAATGACATGATAAGTGCAGCAATTTAGTGTTGTATTTATGATTTTATTTCAAATTAATATCTTTAGCCGACGTGATGTGAATAATTTGCTTAATTAAAAATTCTTCCTTGTAATAAATTTATAGCCACATTATTACACAACATGCTGGCTTGGCAGCATGAATTATTTCCAAAACTAATCAGAAAATAATCTACTAATCTACTGGCCAAGTAATTTATTAAGCTCTGCTGAAGAGGCTATAAAGCTGGTATACCTAGGATTTGTAATTTAAAACTGGATGTAACGTGCATTTCATGTTATATAATAAATGGCTATTCGGCTATCTGAATGTTCCCCCGCATTCACATTTATTGCCCTTTATTCCATAATGACCACGGTCGCACTTTCCCATCATTAGATTTTGCATGTTTGTAGTTTAGAGAGGCTTGAAATAGAGCACTTGTAAATAGAAGTAAAAAATGGTAAAAAAATTACCAGCGGTTTCATTTTATAGCAGGTTATGCTCCGTAAGCAGTGTAATGAATTATGAAAAGCTTAATTAATTCTGGCACATATTAATTGCACTATAGTTTTTAATAAATAAAACATAGAAGTTTTTAATTTTAGTAAAATGGATTTAATAAAGTGCAAAAATTAATAAAGTGTTATTAGATAATGACAGTGTTGTCAATCAAAGTAGAATTATTTAATTACATTCAATTGTGTTATTATGTAGGCTAGTAAACGGTGTTATAAGACACTGGCAGTAGCGGCATCAATATGTATCTCTGCAAATATAAAACATACATGGTGGTTTAAAAATGGCAATGTCTTTCGTGTTTGTGTTAATTAAATAATTACTTGAGCTGTAGATTAGCTACATCCACTAGGTTAATTATCTTGGAACACCCTGCGAAAGAAGCATGTGTGTTTGAATTTGCATAAATGAAACTTAGCTAATGTTAAAGATATAAGTGTTTGCAACCGACAGGTCCATTGATACACTTTTTCAGTGCTTCCAGAAAATTACTAATTTGTCCACCTTGATCAGAAATGCTTATGAAAATTATCCAAAACCTGTAAATTTGTTTACTGAGACGTTCTTTAGTGGCATCTGGCCTATTTGGCCGGCCCATTGCTTGGTTGATTTTCTATGAAGTTCCTCAGCACTTTGAGTGGACTTAGTATTTTTTTAGTGTCTGGATAATGTGAAAACTAGCAAATAATGCTTGGGCGGGAGTACTAGGCCTGGCTACTGGGCAGATAGTAGCCCCTAGATTAGTCTCAGACGCAGTAGTAGCCCACTGGGGCTACCCTCCCCCATTGACTGAGTACGATCAACTGGGTAGTATCTGCCAATTTAGCCATGGAATATATAATGCTGCTGTTAAAAAAGCCAAGTTGTATGAAAAAAGCTGCAGGGATCAGTGCAAATTAATCTCATTTAGAAAGCCCTCTCTGGCCCCGGGATAAGGCCATAGTCCATCTGAGGATATTACATTGCTCTATAATAAGCATTCAGAAGTGCTTAGAGGGAGTTGCTGCTCTTACTGACTGGGCTGAAAATAATTGGAGACAGGGTGTAATAGTCACTAGACCAGGCCAATATCAGTTGCTGGGGTCTGATGGATGTTACTACACTGAGAAACTCTTTGCAAAAACCATTTCCACCCTGCCATGAAGATCATACCATACAGAATAGGGTGGGCAACAGAGAGCTTAATGCATCACAACTACAGGAGGGTGTCTATGGCCATGATTAACTACCCATTAGACTAGTACATCTAGAATAACATTCCTACAAGTTATCTGCTCTCTTTAACTATATATTGCTGACTACCCGTGAACCAATTGTTTAGCATGATAATAACTTCCAAATTGCTCTGCCGTTACAGCAGTCACAGTAGGGCTAGCTGAGCGGCCATGTACAGTCAGAAAATGACCCCTGTAGCCTGCTAATGTAAATTCCTAAAAAAACCTTCTGGGAGCTCTGCTCCAGAACTGCCTCTACTAGTACTAAGAATGCTCACCCCAGAAAATGCTCAAGCACCAGGAAGGGTGGTCAAACCTTAATATAAAACACCCCTAAAAATACTCACAGGGTATAGAAACTTGTACTCAATATTACCTGCAGGTTGACTAACTAATTGCAGGAGGTTGACTGTTAATTGCTAGTTATTAATATTTTTGATAACATCTCCATTTTCTCGAACAATGTATTGATGGACTTGTTATTTACAATTGTTCATATCGTTAATATCAATAATGTTACATGTATGTGCAATTATTTCACATATGTTACTTTTGCTGGTTGTTCTAATAAATATAACAAAGTGGTTGTAGCTAATCCACAGCCCAATTAATTAGTTGGTAAACGCAAACACACAGAACACTGATACACTTGTTGGAGCCACTGTATGTATGGGGTTTTATTTTCTCTTTAAAAATTTAGTAATTAACCAACCATTATTTATTTTACACATTTTATACTTGATCTGAGAAAATCCTGTACTGTCAGTGCCAATGGGTTATAACAATGGCAAAAAATAATTTCTGCAGTAGAAATTAATTATATTTGACCAAATGTCACTAGGAAAGCACTATTGCTTACTGATTGAGGAGAGTATAATATTCTTTAATTGAAAACATCAGCTAGTGCAAAATAAATTTACAGTAGGTTAATTTTGTTAATGTAATTCCACCAAGCATTGCAGAAATAAATTAAGCTAGAGATTTTTGAACAAGCTTTATTTCTCATATTTATTTGTTATGTTGCAGTGTTTTCAATGCATGAATGCTTAGCCAAGCCTTCACTCGGCAACTCTGCACAATGGCAGCATACTCAGTGGTATGTGCACAGAAGTGGCAGGCCAGCAAAACACATGTGTTTGACAGCAGCAGCCACGCCAACTGTATGCACATAATCAGCGAGGTACATGTGGCATGCAGCATTCTTGACTATTCGTTGCTATGGGTGACATAACAGCTGGAAATGCACAATGTGTTTCTGGGTTTCAAGCAGGATAACCACAATATTCTGATACATTTACAGGGCAACACAGCAAGTGTCCTAGTTGAGGATGAAATGGTGATGCATGTATTTAGCCATCAGTTCTATGGCAAGCACTGCTCATTGAGCATTCTGGTAATTGACCTCAGTGGCAGTGCATGTCTGTGCATTCACCACACATTTAGCCTGGTTAGCAGTTATGTCACTTTCGAGTATGTGGCAATTACTAAGACAGTGAGTGAGCCACAGAAGAAATGACATATGTGGTAACACAAATATAATCTGTTTTTGAGCCAGCCCAGCTCAGAAATGGCACGGTATGCATGTATCAGTGTGTTGTTTCTGTCATAGAATTTTTGGATAGTCAATGAGCAAGAGTCCATTATCAATGACATGTTTCACGGCTTTTCAGGCATTGGCACTGAGCTGTTTACTGACTATAGTCTGTTCACCAGGTGCTTTGGCTGCCTGTCATTGGCCCAGTGCTTCAGCACCATGACTGCTGTTTATGATGTGCAACTGGATAAGAGTGCTATGGACCCAGACTGCAATGCAACTGCCTTAGCTGTTGCCATGTCCATTGACTTTGACTACTTTAGCCGCCACTTCTGTCTCAACATGTGTGCATTACCATGGGGTTTCCTGTGTTGTCTGGCTATACCCCACCGTCAGATAGCAACAGTTAGAGACACCATTTAATCCTTGTTCATAGCCAACTCCTTAATAGAGCAACAGCGCAAGTAGCTAACAACCATTTCTTTTTATTCTTAGAAGAAACGTAGGCTAGCAAAAAACCCCTTTAACCACTGCCAATATGGACATCTTGGTGTGTGTTCTGTGCACACCTGTAGCTAGCTGGTATCTGGACTGTCTACACTAATTATTAGCCATGTTTGATCACATGGCATTTATTGTCTGTATGCCCTGCCAGGTTAATCTTT
Organism: Coemansia sp. RSA 2705; assembly: GCA_027577835.1. Lineage (NCBI taxonomy): Eukaryota > Fungi > Kickxellomycota > Kickxellomycetes > Kickxellales > Kickxellaceae > Coemansia > Coemansia sp. RSA 2705. The sequence goes on from JANBRV010000050.1 coordinate 8,820, forward strand.
ACCTGCACGTATTGTAATTTTATTACCACAGCTTGAGCATTTCTCTCCGACTATTCCGCTTATAGCTGGTTTTGTGCAATAGCACCATCCAAATTCATCATAGGTCTTCATAGTGGGTACTAAAAAGGGAGGTTGGTAAGTAGTTGTTTGAGTGGTGATGTTAAAGAAAAAATGAAGGAATAAATTGTTGATGCATTTTTCTTAAAACTGGGAATAGAAAATTATGAGGTTTTATAATGGAGGCTAATTTTTAATTGCCAAAGTGGGAGTAATAGTAAGTAATTCCAATTTTTATAAGAAGCTAAAATGCATCTAATGTATGGACTTTAGCTCGGCATGTGAATCTTTTTTATGTTAATGGAAATTTTCTTTGTAACATCAAACATCAAAAGAAGACACATGCATTGACTGCAATTTCTTGGCATGTCTAATGGCTGGAAAAAAGAAGGAGAGAGAGTTGACTGGAGGCTGAAATTTAACAAATTGCTTTTAATTTTTTTACAGATTAGCTATCAAAATATATTAAATTACACAATTAACTCATTTTTACTTTCAATTTTTAAGCCGAGTGTTGCCTATTTAATACTCCAAACAACTGCTAACAATTCGACCATGCTTACTAACGCTGCATAACATTACTACCTGCCTAGCTTCTAACCAGCTATTACTGCGAGTAGTAATTGTTTGAATATTTGTAATAATACACACGCGCTTAGTGCAGCACTGTTTTCTAGTTTCAGTAGACGTTGCAGTACATAGCTTTTGTAATACATAGCTTCATTACCAGATATTTAATAATAATAGTAGCCAATTGTAGACACCAATTATTTTTTAATTAGGAAAAGAATGCATTATGCACGTGTGTCAAAGTTAGCCATGCCCAATACCAACCAAATAATTTATGACCATTACTAATAAAGCAGCAAAACTATTACACTGTATTATGTAAGCACCGCGTATGCTACTGAGTGTTTTTCCTGCGTCAAACATGCGTTTAGTATTTGCTGCCATTTAATAAGCCCGGCATTACTTTGTCTTATGCCACTCCATGTGCTGGTCATATGCTGCTGGAATGTAAAATGTTATATCGCATTCTTCGCATCTTGCTCTATAATTTTTTGTAGCAGGCATTGTTTAAATATATTTTTTTAGTTAAAGAGATTTTGCTGAAAAGAATAATTTAGTAAAAGGCGACCAACTAAAAAACAGAAGAGCCGACATTTCTTTTATAGCACAAACAAAAAAATTCAAAAAAAATTTGTTTCCTTGCTGCCTGGTAAAAAAAAATGAATGTTACAATTTATTTGTCAAACTCTCATATTATTTTTATAAGCTTACACGTAATTACGTATATACATCTAAAGTCTTTAATTTTTTTTAGTAATTTTTGTGCAAATTATTATACTATATATTATGTAAGTATCATATAACACGCTATTTTAAGCATTAGCTTAAGTATACTCTTAATAATTCTTATTTAGTAACCAGTCGGCTTGCGTATAATTGTATCTGCATTGGTATGTGTTTGCCAACAGAATACAAATTATACTTACCTGGTTAGAAGCAGCAAAAATAACTGGAATTTTTATTAGAAAATATGACACGGAGCAAGAATTTGTTCAAGAGGCATGCAAAAGAAGCAAAGACTGCGGAATAAATGCTAAGCCCTCTTGCTGCATGCAAATTAAAATCCGCTGCCCTGCACAAAAACTAGCCAAGGCGTTTAAACATTTCTATTGGCATTTCTTGCATTCCCAGCTTTTTTGTCGTTAAAAACTGGTTGGGATTTGCCAAGCCTTGGCATTTTTCTTTGTTCATGCCAAAGAATACTTTATTGCTTTTAATGGCAGCAGCAAGGAAGCTTTAATCGGTCTTTGAAGCCCTCCAGCAAAAGGAAATGCTAGAACGCTTTAAAGACACACATTAGAAGCAATGGCTCTTTTTAATTTTCTTGGCATTTTCTTGGAATTTGCATTAATTTTTTAGACTCCATTGACCAAGATGGATGCTAGGCTACAAAGGGCTGGCATGTTTATTTGTCTCCTAAAGCTTGAACAATTTAATATAATTTATTATCTTATTCTTCTTTTACCAAACACAAGGCTTGCATTTTTAATTCAGGTTTTGCATGCATTATAGCCCTCTGTATCATAATCCAAGCAGATTGCCTATGCTCTAATCAGCACCGAGATTAGTGTAGTGTGTAGTGCTGGCAACTACTACCCTAATAGCTGCATGAGATGCTAGCTTATCTCCACAGAATGCCAGTCAGATACACACATGATGACTTCAGGATAAGCAGATAACTGTTCATGAAATAAAACCAAATTTTGAGTAGCAAATACCATGCATATACATTTAAGTTTTTTTAACTGTGTTGACATTTACTAACTTAATATTTGGCTTTATTTCATGAATAGTTATCTACTTTTCCTGTTTTGTGTGCAATCTAATATTCTAACATTATGCATATGTAAACGTAGGTCTTTTTAATAGTTATAATTAGCGACATATAGCAGCTAATTGCTGATATTTACTACTTATAAATTGTCTGCATTGGCAATCCAGTCAATCTCATTTATTTCCAGGTTTAACAATAATTGACACCAAGTGAGCCAGCACTTCCTATACACACCACTGTCAAAAAGTAAGAGTACTTCGAAATGCCAGCAACATAACATGATATTATTACTCAGTAATGGTACATTTGCATTTTCCTTTTTAGTAAGCTGATCCAGCTGATCTTTTTGGGTAATAAACCCAGACAGATCCAGCTCGCCGACGGGTTGCACAGCCGAAACTGCATAATCGTCAGTATCCAAATGTTTTCTGCCACCAATGTCATTGTCATCGGAAAGCTGAGAATCTGGGTGCAATTTAGCGCATCTTCACATAGCATAAAACGCCCCTTTAACAAATAGAGAAAATTAAAAGGCTAATTCATCTGGGGCATGCTTTTTTCAGTACACACAAATAATTGCAAATAGGAATTAATCACACTCATGCTAGTTTTTGTTGTTTAGGTATTACCTCAACTTGGCTAGCAGCTTTCCATCCTCTGGTTTTACATTTTTGAAACAAAAACTAGACAACTTGGCTAGTGTTGTAGCAATGTCCGTTGGTGCATTATCAGGTCTCAATCATTTTTTAGCAAATGTACACGGGCAAATTACCGCATGTCGTGGTCGGCTTCGGCGACCTAGACGACGTCATAGCTCCCCAACCCTAACCTACGGTCTAGATCGATCAGCGTGAAACCATCCGAGCTAATATAAAACAAGGATCCGCAGGAGACTCGGCGGTATACAGAACGAGATCTAGGCTCGGATGTAACCACGGGGTTACCTATAAATAGTCTGTCTACGCGGCCCCTTGGTAGAAACATACAAGGTTCTTTCCTACGTTGCAACTCGAATATAGTCTTGTGATCTAACCCAATAAGTGTATGTACTTTCCGCACGCAGTGGTGAGCGATCCGGCTCACCACACGCAAATGGGTGCTCTTATAAAACTGACATGACGCAATTATTAGTTGTGGGTTCCCAGAGTTAGAGCCCAAATGCAATGAAGAAAACCAGCTTGTATTGGAATACCAAGATCAATACTGTTTTCAAATTTAATTACACAAGCAGCAATAAAAATAGCGCTTTATTGCTGCAGCCATGGCGGCAGTATTTACAAATAGGCACTATTATTGTCTTTCCAAAAAATTCTTATTGGTAAGTAAATTTTACTTTATTATTATTACGCCTTATAAGATAAAGAATAGGTGTTGGCACTGTAATTACTGACTCTATGCAACGCTAGTTACGCGTTTGTAGGTTTTAAGCATTAAATTTAATAGCAAGCACTACTACGTAGTAGCAATATAATATATAATATTGTGTTCCTCACAGAAAGCAATTATAAATGTTTTTAAATTCATTAGTATACAGTGGTCAAAACTGTTACTGTTATTTTTGTATAATTCTTACGTTTTAGTATCTACATTATTTTACAATTTAAAGCTGTGTAATATAAGCAAATTAATAGCTGAAGCAAACAAAATTTATAATATTAATCATTAGCGTATTTATAATACAACATCCTGTCTGTTTAATACACTTAGATTGTTTACATTTTTAAGCATAACAATATTAGGATTTTTTATTTGTTTGAACTTGAAAAATAAATAATTAAGCAATTATTTGTAAGAATTTTTTTTATTTTTTATGCTTATCCTAGGGTTTTTAATTGTCAGTTTACGCTTAAGTAGGCAAAATATATTTAGCTATAGCAGATGTCAACTTTTTGGTTTAACTTTTAGTTGCAGATATTTTCTATTTGCATTTTCCAGCACCGCAACCGCACTCGTAGCCCTTGTACCAAGTATGTCCAGCAGGGCATGTTCCAAATTCGTGTGTATTTATCATTGTTAGAGGTAGAAAATGTAGATATGTAAAAATTGTGTTAGTTGTTGTTGTTTCAAATAAACAGAAATGTGACAATGGCAAAACCAATTACTTTTATAGCAACAGCATTACATGTGCACTAAAGTGGATGCTTACAAATTTAGTAATAATTGCGTAGCTGGCTGTTTTAGGGAATAATGTTAATAATAATTTATTATATCAAAAATTACATGACGTAATTATGTAATTCAGCTCAACATCTGCCGATAATTGTTAAATGAGCTTTGTAATGTTTAATATAATGTCTCTAAGGCAGGCTAATAATTGGTTAATTAAATTGATGCTGTTATTCATTAAATTGCGTAATAATAAAATGTAGAACGCTGATAAGAAGCAAATTATTAGCTTTAATTTAAGGTAGAAAGGCTGGTTTTCAGAATGCGTTTACTACTGGCTTGTTGCCAATTCTGCGTTTAAGGAAAAACATAATTTTAGTGCGTTACGCCTGCAGGTGTGGACTCTATATTGGTTGTAAACAGCAGCTTTGGGTGGTCTGGGCGTCACAATTAGGGATTCTGATTGGGGCGTGTTCTATGTATCCGTGACACCAGCCACAAGCAGGGCCGCAAAAGAAGCCTGGGTATATATTGTTTTAGTTTTATAGTTGAAGAGGTACTCAAGTACTTTTTGATTGCCGAACATTTTGCGGGCCACACGAGCAAAGGTAAAATAAGCTGTTTTGTTTTCAACACAGCGCACCAAGCTCCCTTGTTTAACTGCAACAGGAATGACGGATGTACTACGTTTACGAGCAAGCGGCAACTGCCTTTGTGTTTGCTCTGAAATGAATGTGGATTTGCTAAAATAAGGGGCAGTGGATATGGAAAAGAAGAAAATGGCAGGTGAGAATCTGTTTCACATTTACCAATTTGCCCCTCTTTTACGGAGTGCATAAAAACACGGAGGCCAGGGGGGGCGTTGAAAGAGACAGTGTTTGAACATTGCTTTTTTTTACCACCCGCTTTGCCGCTGTGTATATAACAACGAGAGCCGAGCCTACTTTAAAATAGGTGGCGCATTTTTTGGGATTCTGTTCTCTGACTCTAATCTTGCCTTCCATCAAAGCGTCTTTTTTGTATGCATTATTCTTACGCTTTATCGATTTGCGGCCAAAAGCAGCCAATAGTCGTCGACACCGACACCTGCCGAGCCGAGCAGCCCTACAAATACAACAAAGGTAGTGCATTCAACTGGACTCAGATTGCAGCAACCCCAATGCACCAGCTACGACATGCTAAACAATAGGTCGCATTTTTTTCTACCTGAGGTAATGAGCCGAACAATAGAACAGGCAAACTGATGCAACCGAAAAGCGTCTCGGTCCTCGGGCGAACAGCAAAAGATGTCGCTTGGTTTTTTGTTTGGGCGGTAAGCAAGAGCGACATGCACGTGGCTCTGGGGAATGGAAGCGCGAGGCAATTGGAAGCGCAATTAAGCAATGCCGTGCATCCAAAGCTTCAAGGGGGGTAAAGAAAGTCACACGGATTGCAATTTTCTTCAAAGAAACCAGCGAAAATTTTAGGGGGGTGTTGACGGTTTCGATCGATTTCGTCATTGAGCATTTTTCATGAAACAGGGGGGAATGCGCTGGTTTTCGGTGCATGCACTATATTGTGCGAGAGGTTTGGCAAGTGATTGGCTTGGAGTTTATTGCCCGAGCACTAAATTGCCAAGGAAAACTCTGTGTAGAAGCATCGTGTGTAACCTGGTCTGCCCCCACCCCCTTTGGTTTCAGGACCAGACTAACTCGACGATTGGACCGATATAAGGGACGATCGAACCAAAAGAGACAAACAAGGGGGTCGGGCAAAAGCTGCCTCCTGGAGACGATCGCAGCCATTCTCCTCTCCCAGTCACCGCGTGAATCAAAAAAAAAAAAAGATGGATGGAGCGACAATTTCAAAAAAGGGGGGCGCACCAAACCACGTCTGACCTTGGGGGGGAACAAAACAGGCTCATGTGCAAGCGCTTTTTTGCCAAGCTCGTTTCTCGGGCAATTTTCCATAGCGTCATTGTCTGTGCTCCTCGCTTTCCTTGCCCAGCCCCCGCATTTGACCAGCGGGTTCGCTTTCGTTTGCCGACAGGCATGTCAGTCGGCTTCGGTATCTAATAGCGTATCTGCTCCGGCCTTGGTCGGCTGAAAGAAGGGAAGGCTGCTGCGTAAATGCCCCTTTCTTTCGAATAGGCTATAAAACCAGACGGCGTTTCCCTTCTCCCCCCAGGGAACCGATTCCTATCGACATCTCTAAACGGCGTTACTTGGATTCACTTTTTTTCTTGCTCCTTCTCCATATAACCCGCTAATACTCGGACAAGGACCTGCGATATCCGGATCCCGTATAAATTATTTTCATTTCCATTGCGTTGCGGTGTCAAATCGGATACAACCCATGAGCGAGGAGAAGGCACAGATACGCGAGTCCAGCGACGTGCAGCGGACGATTGCGTTTAGCAGCACGGCGAATCTGCGCACGTTTCCGTCGCGCGATCCGCGCGCGAGCACCGCAGAACCGCCGCCTGTAGCAGAGGGCAAGGAGAAGGCAGGCGCTAACGACGACGACACGGGCAAGAACGTCGACATTACTGAGCACCTCATGTCGCTGGAGCAGGTGTGCAACAAGTACAGTGTGCAAGTCAGCGAGGCGCGGCCCCAGGACTCGTTTGGGCTAAGCGCCGAGCAGGCGGCGCGGGTGCTGGCAGAAAACGGGCCAAACACGCTGACGCCGCCCAAGAAGAAATCGGCGCTGCAAAAGTACCTGATCTGCCTGTCGTCGCTGTTCAACCTGATGCTCATTGCGTCGGGCATTCTGGTGTACATTGTGCTGGCGATTGACTACAAGGACAACAAGGCGAATGTAAGTAGGGCTCTGCCAAAGCGGCATATGCATTAGAAGGAATGGTAGCGCTAACGGGCAGGGGCAATTGTTTGTAGGTTTACATGGGCGCAATCCTGATCGGCGTGGCGTTTCTGAACGCGGCAATCGAGTGGTACCAGCAGCGCAAGAGCGAGAACACGCTGGCGGCGCTGCTGCAGATGATCCCGCCCAAGACACACGTGATCCGGGAGCGCAAGCTCGAGTCGATCCAGTCGGCAGACGTGGTGGTGGGCGACGTGCTGTTTCTGCGCATGGGCGACAAGATCCCGGCGGATTGCTACGTGTTTGCGGGCACGGATCTGAAGGTGGACAACTCGTCGCTGACGGGCGAGTCGGAGCCGCAGGAGCGCGGGGCCGGCAACACGCAGCGCAACCCGCTGGAGGCAACCAACATGGCGTTCAACGGCACGCTGGCGGTCAGCGGTAACGCGTACGCAATCGTGGTGCGCACGGGCGACGGCACGGTGCTGGGGCAGATCGCCGGGATGACGGCCGGCGAGGAAAAGGCCGAGAGCCCGATGAACCACGAGATCTCGGTGTTTGTGCGCATCATCGCCAGCGTGGCCATGGTGACGGCGGTGGTGTTCTTCATCGCCGGCATGTGTCTGTACAACGACTTTGCGTTCTCGATCAACTTTGCGATTGGCACGTTTGTTGCATTTGTGCCCGAGGGTCTGCCGGCCACGGTGACGATGCTGCTGACAATCGCGGCCAAGCGCATGGCCGGCGAGAACGTGCTGGTCAAGGACTTGCAGGGCGTCGAGACGCTGGGCGCAATCACGTGTCTGGCCACCGACAAAACCGGCACACTGACGCGCAACCAGATGGTGGTAACCAACCTGTGGACCAACGGCACGCTGTACGCGGCCACGCGCGCGCACGGCGACGCGGGCGAGCCAATCGAGGACGCCGACGCGCCAGGGATCCGCGACATTCTGTACTCTTCGACGCTGTGCTGCAGCGTAAAGTTCGACCGCACCGACGTGGCCATGGACAAGCGCCAGCTGCTGGGCGATGCGACCGAGTCGGGGCTGGTGCGCTTTGCGGCGGCGCGGCTGCCACGCGACTTTGACGCGACGCAGGCCGAGCACAAGAAGGTGTTTGAGATCCCGTTCAACTCGGCCAACAAGTGGATGCTGTCGGTGCACCAGCTGGCGCATGCGCAGGGCCCGCTGACGCTGATGATGAAGGGCGCGCCCGAGCGCGTGCTGCGGCTCTGCGGCTCAATTCTGCTGCACGGCCGAGCCGAGCCGCTGACCGACGCGCACCGCACCGAGTACGAGCAGATGTACCGCTATATGGCGTCGCGCGGCCACCGCGTGCTGGCGTTTGCGCAGCTGGCGCTGGACGGGCGCGACTACCCGGCGGACTTTGCGTTCGACAAGAAGCAGGCAAACTACCCCGAGGCGGGGTACACGTTCGTCGGCCTGGTGTCGCTCGAGGACCCGCCCAAGCACGGCGTGCGCGAGGCCGTGGGCCGCTGCCGCGCCGCCGGCATCCAGGTGATCATGGTTACCGGCGACCACCCGCTGACCGCCGAGGCAATTGGCCGCAAGATCAACCTGGTGGTGGGCGAGACGCGCGACGACGTGGCTGCGCGCACCGGCCGCGCGCCCGGCGAGATCGGCGACGACGAGTTTGACGCGGTGGTGATCCACGGCGAGCGCATCGCCGACATGGACGACGCCGAATGGGACGCCGTGTTCCGCAAGCCCGAGATCATCTTTGCGCGCACGTCGCCCAAGAACAAGCTCGAGATCGTCACGCGCGCGCAGGCCCTGGGCCACATCTGCGGCGTCACCGGCGACGGCGTCAACGACTCGCCGGCGCTGAAGAAGGCGGACCTGGGCATCGCAATGAACGAGTCAGGGTCCGACGTGTCCAAGGAGGCCGCGTCGATGATCCTGCTGGACGACAACTTTGCCACCATCGTCAAGGGCATCGAGGAGGGCCGCCTGATCTTCGCCAACCTCAAAAAGTCCATCCGCTACACGGTCACCCACTCGATTCCCGAGGTGATTCCGCAGATCATGTACATCATCGTGCCGCTGCCGCCGATGCTGACGTCGATCATGATCCTGGTCATCGATCTGGGCTTCGAGGTCATGGCCGCGCTGTCGTACGCCTGGGAGCCCGCCGAGTCCGGCAGCAGTCTGATGCGCCTGCCGCCGCGCAAGCCCGTGACCATGCGCTCCATCGCCATGCTGCGCGCGCGCGCCGCCCGCCACCCGCCGCCGCCCGTGGATCCACGCACGGGCCAGCCGCGCCAGCCCGGGCGCGTGCGGCGCGTGCTGAATGCAGTGCGCGCGCCGTTTACGCGCGTGTGGTGGCAGGATCTGCTCGAGCGGCCCGAGGGCGAGATCCTGGTGGACGGCGAGCTGCTGAGCTGGTCGTACCTGGAGGCCGGGCTGATCTCGACCATGTCGCTGATCGTGGTGTTCTTTGTGATCCTCAACCACCACGGCATCTCGCCGCGGCAGGCGCGGCTGATGGCCAAGGACACGAGCAACGCGTACTTTAACAAGGACTCGCCCACGTACACGTACCAGGGCCGCGAGTTCACGGGCGAGCAGCAGTTTTATGCGCTCAACGAGGCGCGCACGGGCATTCTGTTCTCGATCTACATTCTGCAGGTGTTCAACCTGTTTATCTGCAAGGCGCGGTTCCGGCTGCCGTTCGGCCGGTTCATGTTCCGCAACGTGCGCACGTTCTACGGGTTCGGCGGCGGGCTGCTGCTGCTGGTGCTGGTCACGTACATTCCGCCGCTCAACACGGTGTTCAACAGCAGCTACAAGTCGATCCCGCTGTACTGGCTGATCGCCGTGGGCTTTGGCTGCCTGCTGCTGGCCTACGCCACCGCGCGCATGCTGGTGCTGCGCAAGAGCCGCCCGATCCAGTGGAACCGCACAATCGACGGCCTGCACATGCACCCGACCATCTGGAGCATGCGCCAGCGCACAAAGTCCATCGATGTGGCGGTTTAGTTCCTGATAGTTACGCCTAACATACATGCTAGTCCGAGAAGATCGCCGGCGTAACTGCGTACAGCCCGCGGACAGAGTTCATGCACATAACCGGCCAGCCGCTGCGCACGGCCTGCGCAAACTGGGCTACCGTCACCGGCGCCTCGCGGATGCGGCCAGTGTCGAGCAGGCGCTGGCGCATGGTCCCAGGCAGCAGCCCCGCGGCCAGCGGCGGCGTAACCAGCTCGAGCCTGCCGGCCGCATCGGGCAGCGCCACCGCCACGTTGGCAATGTTGCCCTCGGTGATCAGCCCGTCGTGGTTGTACAGCAGCACCTGCGCCTGGTCGCCATGGCGCGCGGCCACACGCTGCGCGGCCGTGGTGTACATGGGGCGGTGGGTGGTTTTGCAGCGCACAAACACCGAGTCGGTCTGCGAGGGCTGCTGGTCAAGCACCAGCAGCGGCGGGACGCTGGCCAAGGGCGGCTCAGGCGTAACCTGGACGGTCAACAAGCCCGTGTGCGCAAGCAGCATTCGGATGCGGTGCCGCGTGCGATCTGAGCCGAGCTGGGCGCCGATCTGGGCGCGCACGGCTGCTGCCGAGTCGATGGCAGCGCAGTCGAACAGCTGCTGCTCGCCATACGCCTGGCGCAGCTGCCGAGCCGAGTCGCGCATGCGGGCGAGGTGCTGGTCCAGCAGGCACGCGCCGTCCTCGGCAGTGTGCACGGTGGTTTCGAGAATCTGAAACGACGACGCATCGGGCAGCGACATGGCTGGGGAAAAAAATAGGCAGTGATAAAGAGAAAAAGTGCGCTTTTGATTAGAAATCGCAAAATCACATCTTTTGATCGTTGAATTAACGCGCCCCGGGTGTCTGGAGAAAAAAAAAGAACGACGCGTTTGCTGTTCCTATTTCTTCTTTCACATAAAGAGCCCGCCTTCTTTTTCGCTCCTTTGTCGTGGTACTCCAAGCAGTGGCTGCTGCCGGAGAGGGGGTTTCCTGTTCACTGGCGGATACTGGGACTGTGCTGGATGCTGTATGCGCTTGAAAGACTGAGAAAGCACAGCCAAGGAACAACCCTTCGCTCTCTTGCCGATTTGTGCGGTTGAACGCTACTATTGTAAGTCTATTTGGCTACTGCGCTGGGGGCGCTCTGCCTTTCAGGAGCTGTCAGCTGGGCGCACCTAGCATACATCCAATCTTGCATCCTTTTTTTTTCCCAAGCGCATGGGCTTCTTGGCAACGACCTTTTTCTTCTTTGCTCACTCCATCCTTTTTTATTGTCCTGCTAGTTGTTGAAGCGCCGCTATCCCTCCCTCCTCTTCTTTCTTTCTCCATATTTTCCGGCGCTGACGAAAAAGGAAAAGAAATGGCAGGCGTGGATACAAACGGCGTGGCGCCGGGGCTGGGCGACGT
>JANBRV010000051.1:0-20514 GCA_027577835.1 Coemansia sp. RSA 2705
TGGTCGTAGAACTCCAGCCAGTCGGTGCACAGCGCGGCTACGCGCGTGTGTGTCAGGTCGCGGAATCCCATGCGCAGATAGTTTTCAAAGCAGCCCTGCATCAGACGCTCCAGCTCGCCCGATGAGCGTACATTGTCAAGCAGCAGCTTCGCATACTCCCGGTCTACTTGCGGGCCATGCGCACGTGTGCCGTGCGCCGTGCGCTTTCCTAGCGCCGATCGCGAAAAGGCCAGCGATGACGCATCGGGCTTGGTGAATATCATCGCCCACAGCGAGAACAGCGACCGCTGCATATCCTTGCGCCCGATAGCGCCGCGCTTAATCGAATCAGCGTCGACGCGCGCGCGGCGCTGGCTGGCCATCTGCAGCGCGTTGATGCTGGCGCGCATGTCGCCCTCGTTCTGCTTGGCCAGCTCCAGCAACGCCCACTGGTCGGCATTGATTTTCTCCCGCAGGCACACATCGGCCAGCCGCTGAGCCAGCCGCGCGGCTGTTGGCGCATTCACCGTGAAGCACTGGGCAATCTGGCGCAGTGGCCGCAGCGCTGGCGCGTATACATTGTTGCAGATGCAGATGATCGGACGTCGCAGCGGGATGTTGCGCCGACGGCCCTTGCGTGGCGTGTCTTCCTGTGATACCAGCCCGGCCAGCATCCCAATGAAGTCGCCCTGCATGGCGGCCGCGCCCGATACACCGTCGATTTCGTCAATAATCAGCAGCTGCGGACGCGTGCTGCCGTCCAGCCGCACAGCGTGCGTCTGTGTGACGCCCAGAACGCGATCACGCACGCGCGACACAGTGCGGTCGTCACTGGCGTTGATTTCCACGACATCGTAGCCGGCCTGGCGTGCGGCAACGTGTGCCAGCGTGGTCTTTCCCAGTCCGGGCGGCCCCGAAAGCAGCAGAATGCGCTGCGCCGGCCGCTGCCACTTGTCCGTATTTGCCGCGCGCTCTTCAAGCCGAGACTTGTTTTCACGACCAAACACGCAATAGTCCCATTCTTTTAGCCACTGCAGCACCGCGCGGTTTGTGCGCTCGTCGCTGACCAGGTCTACAAACGAGCGGGCGCGGTACTTGTCCACCCATAGCCGCGTGCTGTTATGGTCAATTTTGGCACCAGGCGCAGTGCCTACGTGATCCATGTCCATTTCAGACGCACGCAGCGCTGCCTCAGTGTCCAGATCGTTCTCAATGTCGCCGACCACGCGGTTGATGGTTGCAGTGCCCATGCGCTGGCCCTCGGTGTCGGCCACGCGCTCCATGCGCTTGGCCATGTCTAGCTCCGACCGCACGCCAAAATACAGCGCCTTGCCTGTCGATGTCCGCGACGTGATAAAATCGCCAGTCTCTGGTGGCAACGCATATTTGGATGCACCCTTCAGTGGCACTTTGCTGGTTCCCGCCGCAGGCACAGGCGCAGGCAGTGCCGACGGCTCGGGAGACACCTCCATGTGCTCAATCTTCTGGCGCTTGGCTGTCAGCTCGTCGACACGCGCCTGCTTCTGCAGGGCCTGTTGGTACGCGTCGAAGCTTTCCTTGGCTGAAAACACGGCTGTCGAGCCAAGACATTCCCGGACCTCCTCTCGGCGCTTTATTATATCCTCCTTCCTGAGTATATTGGCGATATAGCGGCCCTGGTCCTCAGCGTCCTGATGCTCGGATTCTGATAGCCTGCCTTGCGAGCCATATTCACCACTACTCTCACCGTTATCGTTGTCGTCCTGAGATTCTCCGCCCCACAGCGCGTTTTCGCTGTTAAACTGCATGGTGTCCGCTTCTGATAGCTGGTACTCCACTGCGCTCTCCAACCGCGCCTGCCCGGTGCGCGGGTCGCTGACTACACGGGCGTCTTGAAACTGCGCAAACTGCGACTGAGATGGCGCTCTGTCGCTTGGCAAGAGTGAATTGAGCGACGAGAATATGTCGCCAACGCCCTCTTCGTCGCTGAGCTCGTCGTCGGAGTATTCGGCCGTAGGCAATAGGGTCAGCGCATTTGCCGACTCATCGCCAAGCAGCTCCTCGTCGACGCTGTCGGGGAAAGTAGTCGCCGGTGCCAGATATTGTGTTTCTACTACTGTATCTCCCAAAGGCTCTGATTCCTGCAGAGATGCTGTGCCGTCCACAGGCGCTGTATCGTTTGCCGTCGCACCACTGGCGGCTGGCCTGCCGGACAGCAGCGAGCTGCCGAGGTTCTCAAACAGCAACGCCGATGTCTTGGTGTTGTCGCTCATTTGCTCTATGAATTAAAGAAGTTGGAATAAAATGTGAAATTGGAGGGAGTGGTCCGAAACCTCGAAGCCATCCTTGAAACGCGAGCAAACGCGAAAAGCCACGCTCAAAAGACGCGTCTGCTCTTGATCGTGCAGATTGATCGATCACGATGCTCGAAACAACGCAAATTGCCCCTAATCAGACGTGGTGCTTGGCAAGCAATGCTCGGGCCACGCGCGACCCGGTGGTCCGATTCAACTCGCCCGATATCCACTGGCCAACGGCAACTAGCTTGTGCAGATCCACACCGGTCGTAAACCCGCAACCGTCGAGCATGTAGACCACATCTTCAGTGGCGACATTACCGGTAGCGCCCTTGGCATAGGGACAGCCGCCCAGGCCAGCGACAGACGAATCGACCGTGCGAATACCCAGCGCTAGCGCGGCGTAGATGTTGGCCAGCGCCTGCCCATAGGTATCATGGCAATGAATGCCCAGCTTTTCGGTTGGAACCACTTTGCCGACCGCCTCAATCATTGTCTGGATCTCGCGCGGACGGCCCACGCCAATGGTGTCGCCAAGCGAGATTTCGTAGCAGCCGAGGTCGACCAGGCTTTTGGCTACCTGCGCCACAGCCAGCGGGTCAATTCTGCCTTCGTACGGGCAGCCGGCAACGCACGACACGTAGCCACGGATGCGCAATTTGTGCTGTCTGGCCTGCTCGGCGACGGCGGCAAACCGCTCGATGCTCTCAGCTATAGAGCAGTTGATGTTTTTCCTGCTGAATGACTCGGAGGCAGCGCCGAATATTGCCACTTCTTCGGCACCCGACTTGATTGCTGCCTCCAGTCCCTTGACATTCGGTGTAAGTACCGGGTATGACACGTCGGATTTGCGAGATATCTGCGCCATCACCTGCTGTGCATCGGCCATCTGCGGCACCCACTTGGGCGAAACAAACGACGTGGCCTCGACCACGGACAAGCCGGCGTCGGCGAGCCGATTGATCAGCGCGACCTTGACGTTGGTCGGGATCACTTGCTTCTCGTTCTGCAGTCCGTCCCGCGGACCCACCTCGACGATTTTCACAAATGAGGAGCTGCGGGACGGCGCAACAGTGCTTTTGCCGACAGTAGTCGTGGTGCTGAACCCACACATCTGCAGGGCAGCCCGCTGCGTCGAGGCCTTGAATAGTACGCGCCTGTATGCCAAAATTGTCATTTTAAGTCCAAGAAAAGTATCGCAAGCAGAGAAAAGCCGTTCCGTCGGCTGGCAGGCAACCGCAAAGCAACTGGACGCCCGCTTTTTTCCCACGCTTCGAGCCACGATATTAGATCTAAACGCTTGCGGATCAAGATTTCATATTCTGTCGAGTCTGTGCATTAAAATAAGCGCCGGTTCAAGCGCTTTAACACCATGCAAAAATGGACACGTCTCCTTTTGACGAAAGAAGCCTAAAAGGCAACATCAGGTGACGTCACACGCAAGACACGAGTGTCTAGGCCTACAAAAAAGGCCAACCCGCTCCTTGCAAGCTTTTGAACCCTTTCTCTTTCCCAATTGCTTTTGTATGCTTCTCTTGTCTACATAAACGCAACCACGCACTATGAACCACCCAAGAGACGATGAAAAACTGCTTATAGGCGAGTCTAGCTTGCCCGAGACGGCCATCCGCCAGCCCCAGCGCCAGTGCACCTGGCGCCGTGTCGGCGGCAAGATGGTCAAGGCGGTGTTTGCACTGGTTGCTTCACTGCTAATTGTTGCCGTGTGCGCCTATGCCGGGCACAAAGTGCTGTACGGCACAGCTCCGCACTGGCCTGGGCGCGAGGGCGAAATGACCAAATACGTGCCCGGGGATTGCCGCAGCACCGGCTGCCACAATGGCTTTTCGTGCGCGCCAGTCGATGCCCATGTCGCGTGTTTTATTGGCCCGTGCCCATCGACCTTGTACGAGTGTATTCCGTCGGCCATGGTTGGCAAGCCCGATGCGACCGAGGCATTTATCCTGCCTATCAGTGCCGAGAACAGCCCGGTGATGGCGCAGGCCAGCCCCGAAGCCGATTCGGACGTGCCGTACACCGACGACCGACGGGTAACCGAGGCGTTCTACGCCTGCGTGCAGCAGCATGACGGTCAGGGCGCCTGGAAGCACTCGGACGGCTGCAACAGCTGCCGGTGCACGATGCGTGGCACGGTTGCGTGTACCAAGATGCTGTGCAGTCCTGGATTCCGAGCACCGGAGGTCAGCCAGGCCATGAACCAGCACTCGGACGTGCACACCACGGTCATGGTGCCGCTTGCCAGCGCCAGCGGCGACGAGTCTGCCGTCTACACCTCGGTCCCCATTGACATCAAAGCGTGAGCGTGTTGCTGTCCCATCAGTGTGAAATAAATGATTGTGTGGAAACCAGCGCGAAAGTTTGCGCAGCCACACTTTTGATTCAGAGTCCCTACTTTTTCTCTTATTTTGCTTGTAAATTAAAGTTTTTTGTTTGCCCATTTTGGCTAGTGCGAGCACAGCTGGAAACACGTTACTCTTTCGCGACGCTTTGAAACCTTAACATATAGCTAGTTTATTAAGCGCCTAGTATGCCTGCGTCGGCGCATGTTGGCAATGCACGGCGGTAATGACGAATTGGGCGAAATTGACCTTGACGCGATAGACGACAGCCTGTGGGACGACCTGCTCACAGACATCCAGGACACAGAAGCGGCACCTGTTACCAACAGTAACAATCCACGTACAGCCTCGACGAATACGTATAGACAGCATGGAAGCACAACCACGCCATGGCAGCCGCAGTTGTCAGCTCGTCCGCCTAATAGCAGCGGCTCCTGGCACCCGCAGCAACCCAGGGCTGCGCAGATGAGGTCCGATCAGCCAGTACGTGGAGAAGCAGGCTTTAATCAGACACCAACACGCAGTCAGCATGCTAGACCTGGACCGCCGCGCCAAAGTCCAAAAGGCAAGCGGTCAGCGCCAGTTGCAAATCCCAACCAGCGAACGCTGGACTCGATGTTTGGATTCAAAAGCAACCGGTCGCCTTCGAATCAGCAGGCCAAACGGCCCACACAAAGCACACACGGGCTGGATCGGGCAGAATCCCCTGCGCACCCGCCAACCAAGGTTATCCGGATTGAGGACGATATTATTGATCTCGACTTTGACATGGATGACCTGGACTTTGTCGACGAGCCGCCAAAGCCGAGCGCTCCAATAACAACACCGAAACAGCCGCCGGCGCTTCCGCTCAGCCACAGACCGCTTATGTTTCAGGCGCGCGAGCTGGTCATAAAGAACACTGGAGACAACACGCTGGTTGAAGCCACGCATTCGATGAACCACGAGGAAATGGACACGTTCACGTATCCACTGCTAGGCGGGCAGCCCGCACGCGCGTACCAGCAGGGAGCAATCCAGCATTGTCTATTCCAAAACACGTTGGTAGCACTGCCAACCGGCATGGGCAAAACGCTTATTGCGGCGGTTGTAATGGCCAACTACGCGCGGTGGTTCCCCGATTCGATGTCGATATTCCTGGCGCCAACAAAACCGCTAGTCGCACAGCAGATGCAGGCGTGCCGAGGCATGATCCGTGCGCTGTATAATCGAGCGACCCAGCTCAGCGGCACATCGAGTTCCCGGTTTGGCGATGACTGGGTAGCCGAGATGAACGGCCAGACGCTGCCCAAGAAGCGCAAAACGCTGTGGGCCACTTCGCGATTTGTGTTTTCGACGCCGCAGATTTTGCAAAACGACCTCAAAACCGGCACCCTGGATACCGAGAACGCAAAGCGGATTGTGCTGCTGGTCATTGATGAAGCGCATCGGGCGACGGGCAGATACGCGTACGGTGAGTCCATTGATGCTCTGCACTCGCTCTACCACGGCTCCAATGCGGCCATGCTTAATCCCGCACAGCCGTGCAGGGCTGCGCCGTTTCGGGTAATGGCGCTTACGGCGACGCCCGGGTCCAAAATAAGCGCCGTTGACGATATTGTGCAGCGCCTGCACATTGCACATATATTCTTGCGCACCGAGGAGTCGATCGACGTGGTGCCGTATATCCACGGGCGGCAGATTGAAGAGGTGGCCGTTGATCTGCCGCCGTGGCTGGTGGCGGCGCGCGACTGCCTGGCCAGCCTGATGCAGCGGAGCATCAACATTCTGTGCAACACCTGCAAGGCAATGCCGAATCCAGGCGACCTGCGGCGCCTCTCTGGGTACCAGGTCCGCATGGATCGCGATCGGTTCATGAATCATCCGCGCGCAGGCGGCATGGATATTGGCCGGATATCGGGCGAGTTCACGGTGGTGATTTCGCTGGCGCATATAATGCAGTTGCTGTCTGAGCACGGCCTGCGGCCGGCGCTGACGACGCTTCGGGCATGGGATCAGGAGGTGGCGCGGGCGCGGCAGAAGCTGGGCTCTACCACGCGCGCTAAAAGCGACTGCGTGTCTAGCAAGGAGTGGGAGACGCTGATGCGCGAATTCAATGCGCTAGCCGACATGCTGGACGGCAAACCGCTGCCGAGCAGCAGTAGCACAACAAGTATACGGCCAACTGGCCCGCCAGCGACCACTACGCCAGTGCGCACCGACGTTGTCTCCAGCTTCTTCAATGTGTCTAGTACACGCAGTGCGGCTGGCGGACGGCCGCCAGCGGCAACCGGCGCGCCACAGCTTATTGCTACGATGGCTCCACCCGGCACCCTGGGCCACCCAAAGCTCGAGCGGCTGCTGGAGATTGTCCGAACCCACTTTGACAAGCACGGCGCTGAAGGTGGCTCGACGCGCATCATTGTGTTTTCGCAGTATCGCGGCTCGGTGAGCGAGATTGTCAGCGTGCTGGACCGGCTGCGGCCGGTGGCCAAGACCGAAGCCTTCATTGGCCAAAGCAGCACATCAGGCACAAGGTCGTCAAAGTCGCAGTCCGGAGACAGCACGGATGGCAGCAGCACTGCAGGCGGCTGGCGCGGTCGAGGGCGTGGGCGTGGACGCGGCTGGAACCGCGGCCGAGGCGGGGCCAGCAGGTTTAACGGCAGCAGCGGTGGAACCATGTCGTCGAACGCCGAGGACGACTCGCTGGCCGAGCTTGATATCGGCGACGCGGGGGTGCGCGGGCAAACGCAGAAGGAGCAGCTGGCGGTGCTCGATCGGTTTCGGCAGGGCACCACCAACATCATTGTTGCCACATGCGTCGGCGAGGAAGGTCTTGACATTGGCGAGGTCGATCTTATCGTCAACTACGACGCGCCGTCGTCGCCAATCCGCCTGCTGCAGCGCATTGGGCGTACTGGCCGTGCGCGCCGCGGAAAAGTCATTGTATTTCTAGCCAAAGACACCCGCGAGGAGAACTCGTACAAGAAGGCGCAGCGCGAGTACAAAAGCGTGCAGGCGCGAATCGCTGAGGGCAGAGGGATCAATTTGCGCGCTGATCTGAGCCCGCCAATGCTTCCGCCGTCGCTGCCGCCTGGTGCCCCGAAGCGGATAGAAATCGATATTTCCAAGGCGGAGATAGCGCAGGCAGACGATGCGTCCAGGGCATCGTCTTCGGGAGCCAAGGGCGCAGCAGCAAAAGGCAAGCGCGGCACGGCGGCTGCGGGCATCCGTCCAGAAGATATGGACGAATATGCGCGGCTGTCGTATATTTTTCAGCGCCCAAACAACTTTGGCGAAGGCGGAGCGCAAAGGGTATCGCAGCTGCTAGCACGCGGTCTGGCGTGGCAGTCGGCCGAGTCGCCGACATGTCTGGTGGGCCATTCTTCGCAGTCGATCATGTATCAGCAGGTGATGCTGGGGCTCGAGAACGCGCGGTTCAACCGCGAGCTCGACGGCGATTCGGCACGGGAGAGTGGGTTTCAACTGCCCAATATAGCCGCTCGTGCGCGTATCGGAGATGCGCAGCTGCTTGGCGTGTCGGGCAAGAGTCGGTCGGCGGAGAAGCGGTCTCGTGCCCCGCGTAGATCGCCGCCAGCTGGCAACGACGACACGCGGAGAGGCGCCAAATTTCCCACAGGCAACAAGGAGGCTGCAATGGAGCTGGGCTCGTCGCCACTTCAAGATGACTTTTTGTTTGGGTCCGATCCCGCCGATCACGGCGATGTATTTGGCGGAATATCCACAGACAACACCCATCGGCCACCGCCAGCCCCGCAGCCGCCGCCGCCAAAACACGGCAGCACGGCGGCAGCCAAGCGTCCAACGCATCGCAAAAAGGCGGCCGAGGGCTTGGCAGCCAAGCCTCTAGGCGCGCACCACCGCCGCAACTCGTCGCAAAGCAACATATTTGAGTCGATCGAAAAGCTGGTAAAGTCGGGAAAGGCAAAATACGCGTTCGACTGGTCGACCGCGCCAGATACCGATCTGCTTGCCGACGCGCAGGCGCGCGGGATCGACTTGGAGCTTGCGGATACTGCCAGCGAAAAGTTGGCGCGGCCTGCTGCGCCGGTGGCTACGCAGTCTATATTTGGCGATATTGGCAGCCCGGGGACATTTACCAGTCTGTACGACGAGGATCGGCTGCGTCAGCCTCTCGATCAGCAGCCCGATCAGCGACGGCAGTCGACGCCAGCCAAGGCTGATGCTCACGATAGCGACGTGCACGTGCTCTGCAGCGCGACGCCAGAGGCGCTAGCCGATATAGCCATCCTTGACGACATGGGCGCGTTTGACCTGTCGTCGCTCGATAACTTCCAGGTGAGCGCTCCGCCGACACCGCCAGGCTCGGCGGCCGCACTGGTTCCGCAGCCCGCAGCTTCCGCGATTGGCCGGCAGACCGAAAGTGCGGATGAGATCATGATTGTGGACTCGCCGGCTGCTGCCGCCACGGCTGACCACGAGCTGCTTGAGTTTGAGCTCGGCACATCGGACATTGTGGTGCTGTCGGACGAGGACATGTTGGGCCACAGCAGCAAGCCAGGCGGGTTGGATTCAAATGCGGATGCTTTGGCGAGCGAGCCAGCTACACCGGTCATTCCGAGACTTGGTGGGTCGCAAAGGAGACCGGGCATGCGCGATCTGGACACGGACATGTCGTCATCGCCGCTTGTGCGCCAGCGCCGAGGGCGCAGGGCAAACCGGGATCCGGCATCATCCGGGGCGCATGCAGGCGACGGCGGACTGCAAATGTTGCCGTCCTCGTCGCCGCAGCGGCAGCGCCGCAGGCTGGGCAGCCGGCTGGTTCGGGGCCGGGAAATTGCAGTCGACTCCGAGTCCAACTCGCTGGCCGAGCCAGCGTCCAGCCCACTGCGATTTGCGCCCGCGGCGCTGGCCAAGACGAAAAAGAAAAAGAAACGCGGGCTTCGCCGGCCGCCACCGCGGCAGGCAAACAACAAGTTTTTTGATGCCGAGGCGGCCATTGGTTTCAGCGACGACGACGACGACGGTAATCCCCGGCGCCAGGCGCAGGCGAGCGACGATGAGGCCGACGGCGACGACTTGGACCAGGACCTGTCCAGCTTTATTGTCGACGACGACCACGTCGAGTTTGACTCGCCGGCCACAGTGGAGCGCAGCACCGACCGTGCGCAGTCCGACCAGCAGTCTCCGAACCGGCAAATCGGCGACATCTACCGCCGGTCGCTGCTCAGCCAGACGACGCCGGTAAGCGAGATCATGCGGCGGCTTGCCGAGCGCGAGCAGCAGCGGCGATGGGCCGACGAGACGCCGACGCGTGGAGCGCCCAACCGGCTGCTGTTTGCGGGCGATAACCCCGGATTGGATGACGAGTCCATCGACAGCGGCTCGTCGGACTTTGAGCGGGCCAGCGACCTGTTTACCCATGCAGCCTGAGTGGCAGCGGTGTCTTCATTTCTTTTTCACGAGTATGAACGCGAATGCACAGTACTTGCAAACCCCCTGCCATGGACACTGTCGCGGGTCTGCACCGCCGACAGCTCGGGGAGTGTGTACTTGATCAACTCCGAACGTTTGTTGATAGTGACATTGTCAAAAACATGTGTCAATTTGGTGATATGTGGCATGTAATATTTCGGGTGGATTGGGGCGGGGGCCAGCATTGCTGGTTTTCCACATGCAGCCACGAATTAGACGCGGCAGAAGACACATTGGCACTACGGCGGCGTGCATCGATGTTTGTGCAGCTGTTTCAGAGTTGGCACTTGGCAGCAGCACGGGGAGCGGGGATTTGGCACCCAGCTTGCCTCCTGCCGACACGCGATTGGACGGCCCGGATGAACAGCCCGGGAGAAGCACTCCCGGCACGAGTGCCCGCAATCATGTTCACCGTGAACAGATCGGTCGGGGACGCCGTCGTGTTTGGGGAAAAGAGGCAGCCTGCGCAGTTGTCCAATCTCGAGTGCATGCACGGGGAGCAAACAGAGCGACAACACAAGCGCTTTTTATTGATATTGCGGATCGACAGGCGCAATTCCGGAGAGGCAAGCGGGTCCAGGGCCGGCTCAGCGCAAAGCACAGCGCCGGCCGGGGGACTTGGTGGCAATGCGAGCGGCTGCTTTGGTGGAAGGGGTGTTGCCACTGCAGTATCCACAAGGGAAACGGTGCTTGTTATCAAGCGCACAGGCATCAAGCTGAATCGGGCTTACCCAGAAAGGATCGGTGATCGGCAAAGAGCATCTTCAAATTGCGATTTGAACGGGGATTACTGGGACACACGACCTGCAAGAGCGTTCAAAGAACCGGTCATCGGCGGGGGGAAGCGCGGAAGAGATCTGGGTGTGTGTAATAATTGATACTGTCGATCGCAGCGTGGACGCAAGCAGAATGGGCAGGAAGAATTACGGAACCAGCGAAAGGGAAAAAATATTCGGCTCTCACTCTTTCTATTTGCGCGAATTGGCTGGGAGATTGCGTTGCGCATCCTTTCCTAATTCCGAAGCTGAAAGCTGCGAATAACAAAAAAAAACCCACGGGCTTCCCGTCTTTGGCAAGAGGGAGGGAAATTGCAAACACATCTTTGTGCTTGTCTGGGAGCGGGTTCGGGATGAGCGGGCCCCTTTGTCTATCTGCAGATGCACGCAATTGAGAAGAGCTCGCAGTGTGGAGCGGCCTGCCCTCAGTCGCGCACCACCCCCACCAGAACCGACAGGTAGCCTGGGCTGCCATGACCAAAAAAAGCGACAGGCTGGGCGCATACATTCAGACGCCGAGCAATAAAAGCCCAGTTTCCTGGCCCGCCTCCGCCCTGCCGGTAACGCGCATTTTCCTCTTGTTCCGTTCTTGTTCTGTGCTCCGGATAAAAAAGGGCTTCTGTACTTGTCGCACTTTGCCTGGTTGTCTGGATCTTTTTTACCTTTTATTGCCATCTTCTCTGCTGCCCGTAGAAACACTTGCCGTGCAGCCATTCTGTATATATTTACAGCCATTGTTCGCGTCCAGCCACGTATCTAGCTTGCGTTGTTCCTGGCTGCAACGCAATTCCGCTTATTTCGCCCTCTGCTTAGGAGCCTCAGTTTAGCCGTTTGGGCCTGACGGCTCTGCCGACCAAGAAAAACCCTGTCGCTTTTTATCACGCCACAGCTGGGTCACAGCGACACCCACCGCAGCAGCTTTGCAATCAGGTAGGTTGGTTGCCATGACGACGGTCCCGGAAACGGGCTGCCGCCGATGACGCAATGGCGGCGCGGGCCGGCGATTCAAACGGCCGTGTTCTCCGTCCAGCGCCGACGGGGCGATGTGCATGGACGGCAAAGAGCAAACACGGTGTTGTGCGGCGGGGCAGGCAGAAACCGATGTGCACATCCCCGAAGGCGCGCATATTGCCCAGCGGGGGGATGGCCGGCTCGCAGGAGCAAAAGAGATTCACCTTTCTGCCGAGCAAAGGTTGCCCATTTTTCCCCTTGCCCGAGGCTGCAGGCGCGGTTTGGGCGGGTCTGTTCAGCCGTTCTTTTGCCGCGCGTACTAAAACCCAGCCCTTGGCCGGCCTGCCTCCTCGTGCACCGAGATCCTCCTTTCGGCCGGTTTGACGATTGCTTCTTTCCTCCTTCCTGTTTATGTTCTGACGATTTGCTGTCTCTATTTGCTCCACACTTACTAACCACGTTGGCCATTTGTTTACTCTAAATAATCCACCCTCGACAATTTGGTGCGTATCGCGATGGAATCCTCGGCGCACCTGATTACGCCGTCGGTCACGCCGAACGACGCACTGACGCGCGGGCGCAAGGACAGTAGCTCGTTTCCAAGCATGCTCAACTCGCAAATCACAATGTTCAAGATTACGACGTCGGCCGGCAACTCCATTGAGCAGCCGGTGCGGCCGGGCGACCGGTTCTCGGGGGTGCTGGTGGTGCAGCTGAGCCGGCCGATATCGGCGACGCAGGTGGTGCTGGACCTGACGGCGTCGGAGCGCTGGGCGACGACGCTCAAGGGCGGCACGCGGCCGGAGCGCACGCACATATTCGCGGCCAACCTGGTGCTGTGGAAGGCGGTGCGCAACGGCGCGGCGAATGCGTCGACGGTGCTGAGCGACGGGCTCCACGTGTTCAACTTCTCCTGCCAGATTCCGAATCTAAACTACCCGCAGAACACGCAGCGGCCCGAGTTTGAAATCACATACCTGCTGGAGGCCAAGCTGCTGGCGCCCAAGGACTACGGCAGCGAGCAGGTGGCGGGCAAGGTGACGAAGGAGCTGTTCTTCACGCCGCTGGTGGTGCTGGCGCCAAACCTGGAGCCACTGGTGGTGGCCGAGACGCTGTACTTTGAGAAGAAGGGCAAGCGCGGCAAGCCGGCGGTGGAGGTGCGGGCGGTGGCGAACACGCGGCAGCTGCTGCCGGGGTCGAAGATCAAGCTGGACGTGTCTATCAAGGAGATAGCGTCGAGCAGCTGGACGCGGATCATGGTGCGGCTGATAGAGCGCACGCGGTGCCGGATCAGCACGCAGATGCCGTTTTCGCAGCCGCTGTGGTCGGCGGACCGCGAGCTGGTGCACACGGAGGTGGTGCGGTCGTCGGTGTACAGCTACTTCATCAACGACGAGATGTTGGGCAAGCCCACGTCAGGTAAGCAATCATGTGTGGAGCATGCCCCGAAAAGAAGGGAGCAACGGCTCTTTGCGATTGCTGTGCAGATGTGCGCTATTACGGATCGGCGCTCGTGCATGAAGCAAGAGTGATCGTGATGTGTTTTTTTGCACGGGGGGGGTTCAGCCATTTCCGAGGGATGTGCATTATTTACTAACCAGAAACGGGGGTTCTGCTGTTCATGTATCAAACGCATCTTGCCGATTGCAAACTGGTGTTCAAAAAAACACATTGCATGCACGATTGTTTGCGATTCTGTTCATCCGGGGGGTGTGTAGAGACCAAGACGGCCAGCGGCGAGACGGTGACGACGGAGTCGCTGATGTTCAACATCCCGGCGATTCCGGTGGGGGCGATGAGCACGGACCACCTGGACTTTACGCACTTTATCCGCATCGAGGTGATAGTGCCGAACTGGCTGTCGAGCGACCGGTCGGTGTACATGGACATGCCGGTGCAGATGATGACGTGCGAGATCAACAACGCGGCGCGGTTCCTGAGCCGGCGCGGGTCGATTCCGAGCATTGAGCGCAAGACGGACAGCGACAACAGCAGCGTGGTGTCGGGCA
Source organism: Coemansia sp. RSA 2705 (assembly GCA_027577835.1). Taxonomy (NCBI): domain Eukaryota; kingdom Fungi; phylum Kickxellomycota; class Kickxellomycetes; order Kickxellales; family Kickxellaceae; genus Coemansia; species Coemansia sp. RSA 2705. Next base: position 13,785 of record JANBRV010000051.1, read on the forward strand.
AGAGCGAGAGCTCGGGGCTGCGGTCGGCGCACACGATGGAGCGGTCGACGGTGATGTCGGAGGACGCGCAGGCAATGGTTCTGGGGTCGCTGCCGCCGCGGTACTTTGACGTGGCGGCGGAGCAGCGGCCGACGCCGACGCTGACGTTTGTGAAGCAGATGAACATGAACCAGGTGCAGCAGCAGCAGGTGAGCATGCAGCAGCAGATGATGGGCCAGATGCAGCAGCAGAATCAGTATCAGTATCAGCAGCAGCAGAGCCAGTATCAGCAGCAGCAACAGAGCCAGTACCAGCAGCAGCAGCAGTACCAGAACCAGCAGAACATGCAGGCGCAGATGGGCCAGATGCAGATGATGGGCCAGATGCCGGCGATGGGCCAGATGCAGGCGATGGGCCAGCGCCAGCCCACGATGCACAGCATGGACGGGCGGTCAAGCTCGTCGGGCAACAGCACGGGCGACGACATGCACAAGGAGAAGTACCGGTCGCGGCCGCTGCCGATGGCGCCGGGGCCGGGGATGCCGGGCGGGCAGGAGCCGCCGCCGCTGCCGTCGGAGCCGATGCCGATGGGCATGGCGGCGCGGCCGGCGTCGTCGCGCACGCAGGCGTCGACGGGGCGGCGCGAGGGCCACGTGCAGCAGATGAACATCAACGTGCAGCAGAGCATGCGCAGCAACCCGCTGGTGCTGGCGCCGTACGCGGGCGCGGCGCATGCGGGCGACGGCGGCGTGCCGATGCGCGGCGACTCGCCGGTCAGCGGCATGCGCGCGGTGACGGCCGAGGACGCGTACGCGGCCAAGGTGCGCGAGCATCCCAGCCACCTGCACACGCCGATCTCGCCGCCGTACAACAGCGGCGGCGGCGACGAGTTCAGCGACGACGAGGCCGGGTACTTTAAGGAGTCGGGCGGGCGGCGCGGCGACATGTACCACCAGGTGCGCAAGAACTCGTCGCTGAAGCACTACCGCTGACCAAGAGATAGGGAACATCTCACTCTTTTTCTTTCAAATCGTGTACACATAAAGTCGGGGTATTTCAGCTGGCAGAAAAAAGCAAGGCTTGATCCGGTTTTTTTTATTCTTCTGGCATTTACCCAGGAAGTTATGCAAAGCAGGTTAGCTTATTACAAAGAGGGGTTTTGGTATCAGAGCTAGCGGCGCAGGGTCTCGTACAGGTCGAAGCTCAGCTCGGCGGCCTCGCACAGCACGCCGGACTGCGGGCCGTACAGGGCGTCGGCCCAGAGCGGCGGCGGCGGGCGCGTGCTGGGCGGGCGGCGCCACGTGGGAATGTACACGCCGGCGTCGCTGTCGTCGGCGGCGGCCAGGACGGCGCCGGGGATCGGCGGGCGCGCGGGCGCAGGCGGGGCGGCGTCGCTGTCGTCGTCGGACGCGCGGCGGCGGATGGTCTCGAACAGCGCGGCGCTGAGCACCAGGTTCTCGGCGTAGCCCGAGTGGCGCTGGGCGGGCGTCATCCACGTCGCCGACGCGCGGAACTCGGGCGGGCTGGTAGGGCTGAGTTCCCGCGGCTCGTACATGCTAGGGCTGATGGCTTTGCTGGGGCTGATACCACTAGTAGCATTGCTGGGGCTGATGGCTTTGCTGGGGCTAATCGCACTGCTGGGGCTGGTTGGACTGATAGGGCTGATCGCACTGCTGGGGCCGAGCGCCTTAGGCACGCGGCGCAGGCGCGAGCCAACCGACGCCGGACTCAGCGTCAGCGTGCTGTCGGCGGCGGCGCTGGCGGCAATCACCAGGCTATCGACGCTGGCGGTGCCAACGCTGGTCAGCTCGCTGAGCATCTGCGGCTCGCTGGGCACCCGCGGCTCGCCGGGCATCTGCGCCTCGGGCAGCGGCAGCACCGGCATGCTGGCGGCCGGCGGCTCGGGGGCCAGCGGCGCGTCAAAGCCGCTGTCGCAGCGGTTCGCGCGGCCGGCGCGGCCGGCGCTGTCGGTGCTGCTGGCGCGCACGCACAGGCCCGACGGGCGGCGCGCGGCCAGCTGCTGCATGCGGTGCGGCGGCAGACAGGCGCGCAGCTGCTTGGCGGGCACGCGCGCCGCGCACGCCGCCGCCGGACACGCGACGGGCGGCGCGCGCCGCTCGGCCAGCAGCCGCCGCACGTGCGCCTGCACGCAGCCAAAGCACAGCGCGTGCCCAGCGTCGCACTCGGCCAGCCACTCGAGGCTCTTGTAGTGCGCGCACACGCGGCACACGCGGCCCTCCTCGTCCGACGACGACGACGCCAGCGAGTTATCTTCGTCCTTATCTTCGCATACATCCTTGACGATGTCTTTGCCGGTATCTTCGCATGCATCGTTGCCGCTATCTTCGCATTCATCTTCGCATTCACTGCTGCTGCTGTGGGTTGGCTCCGGCGCCACGGCATTGGCCAGCGGCGAGCGCGGCAGCACGCGCGGCCGGCGCGGCGACTCTGCGCAGTGTCTAATCGGCTCCTCGGCGCGACGTCCGATCGGCGCCTCGGGGCGGCGTCTGATCGGCGGCGCACACAGCGCCGACGACAGCGTGAGCGGCGCGCCCTGCCGGCCACGCACGCGGTTCATCAGCAGGCGCGCGCGGTGGCAAATCGAGCGGTTGCGTGGGGACGACGGCCGCGGCGAGAGCGGCGGCGAAAACGACGACTGAAGCTGGGGAAGCGCAGGAATGGCGAGCGGAGGAGAAAGAGTCGCCTGGGGCGCGATTGCCACGATTGCCGTATGGCCGCCCGCAGCTGGGGCCCCGCGCAGCTGCCCGGCCTCGGCGCCCGCCTGCATGGCCGCCGGCAGCGTGAACCCGCGCCGCCGCGCCGGCCAGATGCTGCCCGAGATGCCGCTGGGCGGCCGCCCCGCCTCGCTGCGCTGCCGCGCGTGCCGCCGGAACGCAAACGCCGCCCCGGGCTTGGGCCCCGCCCGCAGAAACACGCTGCTCGACGAATGCGCCAGCGGATCGCTGCCCGCCCGCCCCAGCTTGGTCCACCTCGGGTCGCCCAGCCGCCCGTCCATCCACTGGAACGTCTTGCTTGCAAACACGCCGGGCTGCTGCTCCTGCTGTCGCCGCACAAACTCGTACATCCTCCCCAGTGTCTGCCGCCTTGGACGCCGATTCCTTTTTTGGGGGAGATAGAAGCTTTCGGACACCTGTGCCGGCACTTGCCTTGGGGTTTCTCTCAGAATTTGCGGAAATAACCGGAAGAACTGCCTTTATAGTGAAATCGGGCTGAATAGCCTCAACTGCCGCTTTCCTGTATTCGGATCTGTGGCCTTTATTCTAGCTCGCCAGCTGCTTGCTCCCGCGCATATAACCAGTGGGCCTTTTTTTCCAACTCGCCAGCTGTTTGCCTCCCGCGCATATAACCAATGCCTACCCGATCGCAATCGCCGTGCAATTTGACTCGATATATCTTCGAGTCCTAAGCCTGGTTCTGCTTTCCCACCTTCGATCCAATAGTCCCAGCAAGCGCAAATACAAACCACTACAATAACACAAAAAATGCAAGAGAACTACGGATGGAGAAAATGCCGGAAACGAGGGGAAGAGAGGGCCGGGCCTCTGGCTTGTCCCAGTCCGCTCTCTTTAAGAAAACGTATCCGACACCCGGCTCCAAGACTGGCCCCCCATTCACTTTTTTCCGAACCGGTCATTGCTTGCTTATTTTGGTCTTTTTGGAGCAGGAACGTGCACGTTTTCCTCCCTCCTTGGATTATGTCCTTCTCCCCCCTCTCTCGGCAATTATTTTTTGGTCATTGTGTGGATTGTCCTTTGGATCTTGAAAAAAAAAATTGGAAAAATGGAGTCGTCTTGCTCTTTATTCTGTAAACAATTGGCTGACACTCTGTGGCTATGACATGCAACCCGCCCAAAATAATCTCCGCTCAGTTGCCCGAAGTAAAAAAAACCCCTTACAACTTGGTTACTAACATGTGTGTCAATGCCCGTCTTGCCTTTATGGCAAACCCGACGTGTTTACATGAATGCACTATTTCCAAAGCATTTTCCTGCGGTTCAAGCCTGCAAGGGCTGTGCTGTTCTATTTTGTAACTGCAACCTGATTGCATCCGGCAAACACCTCTTTCCTCGGCTCACTTGCTGTGTCCGCCACACCACGTGTGCATGGTTGCGTGCTCCTGAACCACGCGTGTCCTTTTTTCTTTGTCTGGTGGCGCTCTCCGGAGTATGGCTCCTGTTCCTCCCGGAATGCAACCGCACATCCCGCGCTGTCATCTGGCTTTTTGTTTTTGTGAGACTGGAGGGATTTCTCGTTCGAGCGCAAAATACAATTAATATCTGTCCATAACGCAGGAGGCGGAACCGTCCCCCATATCCCTCTTTCCTGGGTTCTCGCGTGTCAACATTGCCAGCTATCGACAATACGCCCCTCCCCCCCTTTCTTTCGTTCAGTCGCTATTCGAGAAAAAAAAACACCATTCTGGTCTCACAAAATTCGCATTAATCTGATTTCCCCTTCTTCTACCGACAAAAAGTTCTCGGATTGTTCGTTCCTTTCGGCTCCGGCTTTTTCATTTAGGTTCTTTGTTCGGTATTGTGTCTGTTCCACGCCGGTTTGGTTTTGTATTTTGAATCCGAATTATGGCGTCGTTTTTGGGAACATGCATGGCTTGAGTGCAATTTGCCCACCTGACCGTTTGGCCAAAATGCCGAAAAACACCTTATTCAAAGAGGGGACTCTAAAACGTGGCCTGCTCTAGTGTTAATCAGGGATACGCTATATGGCCCCTAGTTATCCGAGTAGCGCTACCTGGCATATCCCCTGTTTGCCCTTAAATCACGCTGCCAGCTAGCACCATCCATTCCGCCAGATAAAAGGCATTGCGCCGAAAAAACACGCCCCTGGCCCAGCCACAGATGCAGAATGCAAATATCATGCCCGCAGGCACGGACAGGAACCCAGCTCACTTGACCTCTCACAGTGCGCTTCAATGTACCATCTGCACGCACGGCCGCCAAGCCGACATCGAGTCACCTCTTTTTCTCTTGTTGTTCAAAAGGCCTGGACATTCTTGCAACTATATTGAACTTTTCTAGACAACAATTCATATAGCTCCTTTTTCCCAGCAAAACCGCATGAGTGATCAGCCGGCAACTCTGAAAAATTAGCTCTCTTTAACTGGACCCGCCTTGCAGATCGGCCGCCTTTCACTCCGAGTAAAGAAAATATAGCGAGGAGAGAGGGCGGAATACGCCTTGCATTGTACTCTAATTTTTTGCGTGCTCGGCAAACATGCTTACCAAAGCGAGCCGATGGACGGGAATATCCAGCCTGGCCTTCAAGTCTAGTGCACATTCGACATGGAACGGACTTTTCTGTGTGTGCGGAAGCAGCAAAAAAAGGGAGGAAAGAAACGATGGCTCGACTTTAGCAGCTGACATCTTTTTTTCCTCTCGTTTTCCCTGCCATTTCCCCCCTCCCCTTTTTTTCTTGTAATTACTTATTAGTAGAGGGGCCAAGACCTTTTTTTAAAACCAAACCAACGCTCCCCCTTCCGTTTTTATCATTTGGTTCGTTTTTATCCCTTTTCTCTCTTATCTTGGTGTGCATGCTATTACGCTATCAGTTCCCCCTCTGTTGCTAAAAGCGACAGATCCTCTTTTTCATCTTTTTTCCTGAACGACGCTCTTGGATACGTAGCACCAACATACGCTTGCCTTGATCCTCGGGGCAGCATCGATCAGATCGGAAGGTGTTTTTTTGACGGCTATAGCTTAGCGCCAATCCGAGGTTCGCTTAGGGGCTTGGAGGGGGTGGGATATTACCCGCTGCCAAACACACAATCCCTCATTTTTCGCTTCAGCACTGGTCGTCTCCTCGAAGGAGGGGGAGAAAGCAAGCCCTCTGCAAGGAAACAGGGGCGTAATAATTCAGAGGAAGCTTCTCTTTTTTGTCTAATCGGCAGTGCGGCTGAGGAGGCAACAAGGGGAGGGTGTTTCAAGCCACGAACACATTAATCTCACGTAATAACAGTGAGAGCCCCCTTGAAGCGTTTATCCTTACTAGCACATGGCGGGCGAGAAGCGTGCCCTCGAGCAGACGCAACCAGCCGATGACCAGCAGTCAGCTGCGTCGTCAACCGGCACCGCGCACACGATGTTTCTCAGTCTGCGGCTCGAGCCGTTCATCTCAACGTCGCTCATAGAGATTCTCGATGTGCTCGCGCCGCCCGGCACCCTAAGCGTGCCGAGCACGCCGCCGCCCAGGTACGAGCCGCCGCCGCCGTCGTACACGTCGGATACGCGGTCGGCGCGGTCGGTGCCCGCGCTGGACTTGCCGCCGGCGTCGTGGAGCTCAGACGACGGCGACGCGGCGAGCGTGCTGAGTGCGGATTCGTGCGCGCTCGGGGACAGCGTGCTGGATCTGCGGGACTCGGCGAGCGGCCGGAGCAGCGTGGGTAGTTTTGGTCGCGTGGGCGGTGCGCTGGCCCCGCGGCTGCAGAACGAGCTGGTGCTGAGCGTGATCATGTATGAATTCCTTGCCCGTCGGCCGCAGCTTTCGCGGTCGCCGTCACGCGACACTGTCATGACCTCCAACTGACCATGAAACACACCGCAGGTGTTCTATTCTCTCACGTCCCACGACTTGTTATTACTATGCATATCTTCTGTTTCCATGTATATTTCTTGCTAATGAATATTGATAGCATTTCGAAAAAAAAATTGCAATTGAAATTATTGCTGCGCAGTAAATGGCTCTCTTGGCTGCACAGTTTTTTGCATAGCTTATA
>JANBRV010000052.1:0-20198 GCA_027577835.1 Coemansia sp. RSA 2705
CGCGTCGTCAACTACGTCTCGGCCGGGTTTGCGTGGTTCTTTGGGCTCTTGTACATTGTGTTGTGGTTCACGTCGTTTGCGCTGTTTCCGGTCGCCAGCGAGCCGCGGGCAAATGTGTAGGCCGGGAGCATCGTACTGCCCGTGCGCGCTAACGTGGGACAGCTCTAGGCAATGTTTGTTTATACATTTATTTATGCTGCTCTAATGCACTTTCTGGAAAATGACCAGAGCGGCCACGAACCTGTTTGGAAACTCCGTGGCCGCATTCAATGCGGAATTCTGGACCGAGAAAGCAGCCAACTCTCCTCGAGTGGATCGAACGGGGTTGGGCTATCTGCCTGGCTCTTTTCAGCTAATAATTTTCCGTTATGGCATTTACGTACTTTAGCGACTTGAAGGCGCGGCTGCAGCGGCCAGGCGGACCGCCGCTGTACTTTCGGGTAGCCAATCTCGTAGTAGCGGTTCTGATGATCATCTCGGCAATTGTGTTCTTCACATGGTCGGACTTTGGCCGCATCATGGTTGGCGTGTTTGAGATTATCTTTGGGCTGTGGATGATAATGTTCGAGCTGGCCGAGATGGCGTGGCTGACGCCTCTGGTGCAGTTTATGTTCACCTGGCGCGGCCGCGGCGTGTTCTACGTGTTCATGGGGTGCCTGACGCTCGGCCACAAAACGTTTGGCTGGGTGGTCGGCGCGGTAATCATCGCAATTGGCGTCGTGTATATAGTGCTGTCGTTTACGACCAAGCGCCACGAGAGCTACGCAGCCGATACCACGGGTGGCGGCTATCCAGCGCACGGCGATGCCATGTACAATGCCAACCCCGTGTATATGCAAAAGAACGACATGTATGGCAGCGTGGTTTCGGTCCAACACGGCGCTGCACAGCCCTACTATAGCTCGCAGAAGCAGCCACCACAGCAGCCGCAGTTTACTACCACACAGTATGCATCGCCGGGCTATCATCCGAGGCCGTCCGACAGCGAGCAGTATCCGCCGACACAGTACACGCACAGCACGCTAGGCCCTGACAGCCGACCGCCGCGCGCAGACCACCTCCACAGCCCAATCTAATGCCGTCTGGCCAGCCGGCTTCCCTCGTCTCGAGTAACCCCCTTTGCCACCACATCCTCGCGTATTTCTCGAATAGATTGTCAATTGTCACGGACAACGCTTTGTGGCCAGCGAGGGAGGATAGAATGTGGCCCGACAACAGTAAGGTTCGTTGTTCGCGCGTGTTTGCGAGCCGAAATGGAGAAGAATAGTAGCATCCAGCCGGCGATTGTTCCGGCCAGCAACCCAGGCTGCAAATGCTAGGCTTTCCAGGAGAACCGCTCCCTTCCTGTCTCCCCTTTCCTCTGTCTGCGAAATCCCACTTATTTTCTCGAAGTGAAACATGCCGCTGCCGTATATCCTGGCCCGCCGGCCCTTGCATTTCAGCCGGCCCGTGTCGTCGATCCTCCTTGCGCTCAACCTTGCCCTCGGCGCGTTGGTGTTTGCCCAGGGCTGTCTGTCGATTTTAAACGGCGACATTCGACACATAATGCTGGGAATCGTGTGTCTGTTCTTTGGTCTGTTCGTAGTACTGGCAGAGTTTATCCACATCGCTGCCTTGCGCATGTACGCGTCGTTCTTGTTCTCATTTTGCGGGCGCGGGCTGTTTTATATGATAATCGGCTGTCTGACCATCGACACCGGCTCGGCCGAGCTGGGCATTGCGTTGGTGCTGGTGATCATGGGCGTCATATTCCTGGGCCTGGCGCTGTCGGTCACGCTGTTGTATGACGACCCCGAAGACCAGTATGCAGCGGTTATCCACAACATGCAGCACGGCGTGTATGTGGGTGGACAGAAGCCGCATATGGGCGCTGCGTCGGCGCCCCGGACAATGAGAACGATAGACTCGTTTGGGCTGCAGGGAATCAGCAGCAGCACGTTTGACATTTCGGGCCCACTCGGTACTAACGCGCACGCTGGCGACAGCAAGCCGCCGCGTCTATAAACTGCCACAGTGTAATAAAATATATCTATTCCGAACTTTACGAAGACGCGATTTGGTTCTCCTTGACTACCTTGCCCTCGACTGCCGAGCGCATGAACGCCAGAATACGCTCTACCGCATTAGCACACATGTCATAGCAGGCGTCGTACTGATCCATAGTAAACTCGCCCCGCGAATCGACGTAGGCCGGACCGTCGGTCTGCTGGTTTGAAAATGCAAACGTGTGGGTGGACTGCGCAGCGTCGGCCTCCTCTTGCGTCGGATCAACCACAATGTCGCCAGTCGCAAGCACCGCGCATGTCGCTGCGGCCACGGTAGCGCGAAGGGGAATTCCAGCGTCAATGAGCGCTAGCGTCGTCGCGTTGATTGCCATGGCGTCTACCGACCCGTCGCCTTGCCGTACCTGAACGTTTATCTGCACCAGTGTTCGTGGGTGCAGCTGGCCCAGTATCTCCCGCTCAAAGGTATTGTGAATCGCTGACTCCACCCACTTGTCCTTGGTCATGGGCACGCCGATATCTGGACGAAACTTTACCTCAATGTGCGCGCGGTCCAACTTCTCGTCGTACACCTTTACGTCTACCGGCCCGTATACACCGCAGAGCACCGATGTGTTGCCAGCCGAGAACTGCGCCGAGCCGTCAGCCCGGTTGAGCTGGCCAAGCACGCAGTGCAGAGCCCGGATTTGGCTAGCGTCTCGTCTGTCTGGGCGCGACATTACTAGAAAGAATCAATTTTGCGGTGGGGAGCTGCAATGCAAAAATTTATCGCCGGCTAAATGTTAAACAAAGTTTATTGGTCTCAGCCATTACGCGTTTCCGTCACGTGCTGTTCAGCGCTTTTTCATGCCAAAAGTCGAGCCAGCCAGAGAGAAAAGACGGCCTGAACCTTTCTTCTCTCTTTCTCTTTGTGCTGGTCTATTTGCAAGCAGCGGGCCCTCTTCTTCTTTTCTTTTGCCGGGTCTCTTCCTTCGCTTTTGCAGCCAGCGGCGCTCTCTTATTGAAAGAAGCCAGTGTCTGGCCTGGTTATACTTTTCCTCCCTCGGTCTTTCTTGGCCATTTCCCAGCATTCGCTCCTTCCCGAGCAAATTGTTATACCGCACGACGCTACAATGGACGAGTATCAGAACATGAACCCGTCGATGCGGGTTGACATGGGCCATGGCAGCGGGCCGGCCGGTCACTCGCGGTACTCGCGTGCCCAGTACATGGAAGCGGCGTACGGCCAGGCACCGGTAGCCACGGCACACGCGCCAATGGGGATGCACGTGAGCGGGTACGAGTGGAGTGGGTACGCGCCGGGTATGGCGCACGGCTCGACACCGCGGAACGGTAAGTATCCTTTCCTCCCCACCCTTTTGCAACCGGGACAGACCTGCCTCCCTAATTCTCATCCCCGTTCATGCGAGCTAATCACGGAATCAAGCTATATCTATTAGGGCCGCCACCGCCACGTGGAACCGCGCAGTCGCTGCGGAGCAAAATAGCCGAGCGGCTGCAGCAAATAGATCGCGAGGCGTTCGAGACAAAGGAGCGCCGGTACCAGCAAAAGGCCGAGGAGATCCAGAACGAGGTGGCGATGATTCTGCGCGGCTCGCATCCGACGTTTATTGACGGCGTTTCACGGCTGGCTGCCGAGCGCGACCGCACCGTGGCGTCGGCCGAGCAGAACCACAAGTACCTGGTCGCCATGTACGAGCGCACATACAAGCACGATCGCGAACAGGCCGAGCAAGCGTACAAAAGCGAGAAGCAGGCGATATTCGACAAGATTGCCGCCGATCTCGAGGAACGCCGCAAGCGGCTGAAAGAGGAGAAGGACAGCCTGGATATCGGCGTGGACTTTGCATTTGACTCGGGCGTGCGCGCCTCGTCGAAGCGCAATCTGCGCAAGCGCGGCATGGATCCACTGGGCCTGGGGGACGGGCTGGCGAGCAGCAGCGGCAGTGGTGGGCGAGCGCAGAGCAAGCGCAAGGCCCACCAGGCACTGAGCATGCAGGGACTGCCCGAAGAGGACATTGTCGGCGATATGGTGGCCATCCGCCGGGTCACAGGCGTCACCGGGCCCCTGAGCAGCAGCGCTAACGGCAAGAAGGGCCAGAAGAGCCACCGACGGTAGTTTCTCAGTCTCCGCATGTGCCGTCTCTAGTTCCTTCTTCAGTGTACACTTTTTCTTCATAATCTGCCGTTATTCATTCTATTAACTATTGCTAGCCAGCCAGCGATTCGTGGCTCTGCATGCCGTGGGTCTGCTCCGGCACACGCACGGCTACATGCGGGCCATAGTGCTGCGAGTACACTGATCCGCTGCTGACACCTTGGTCGGGCGAGTAGTTGGCGCCGACGCCAGATGTGTCTGCAGCCAGGCGATTGGTGCTACTGGCCGCCGTGTTACGTCCGTATGGGCCCGGGTTGACTGGCGCGTCGCCGGCCGCATGGGTAAACGACTTCATCACAAACGATCGCTCAGCCGGCTCCTCGGGGATACGCGTCGGATGCGGCATGCTCGGGTCGTCAACGTGCCGGGTCCACGGCGACGGGTAGTACTGCAAATAGCCGAACCAGCCCATCAGGAACCCCAGAATAGCGCCGCCCAGCACGTCCTGCCAGTGATGGCGGTAGTCCTTGGTGCGGGACACGCCTACCAGCATCGCTGCCACCAACGGCACCAAGCACACAAATGACTTGTACGTGCGGCCGCGGCGGTCACCAATGTGCTGGTGGCCGGCCAGCCACAGCGACAGAAACGTCAGCCCCGCAAACGAAAACGAAGTGTGGCCCGACGGAAAGCTGCGCATGCCGTCGTCAAACACGCTGTCGTCCTGCGGGCGGCATACCGCCGATGTCAGCAGCCCAATCGCCGGCTCTTTGACCGTGTCAATATCCAGGTTGCACCGACTAATAAAGTCTGGGCGCAGCCGCCCGGCCAGGTTCTTGACCGTGTTGGTAATCATCATGTTGAGCACTAGCGCCATGCACAAGCCCAGAATGCCCGAGTTCAGGTCATGGAACGACCGCCGCACCGCGCCTGCCCACAGCGCAATGACCACAAGCGGGAACACCAGACACAACAGCACTGCGGCGTAGAACGGCACCGAATCCGGCTTGTACGGGTACTGGATCGTCTTGTCTGTCAGCGAAAAGTCGCGGTGGAACGGCTTCACCTTGGACAGCAGTCCCCACAGGATCGCCATCACTACCAGCACCGCGTAGTCTGGCGCGTACGACAGAACCAGCTGCGTCCGGCGCGGCCGTGGCTGTCCGCCTCGCTGCGTGGCTAAGTTGAACCGCCCCATAGCATCTGTGGTGGCGGTAGTAGTATTAATTACGCGAATGTAACTAGTCGAAATGCAAGAATGTGCAAAATGGACACACCAAAGCGGCAGGCAAACAAAGAATAAACTGCCAAAGAAGACAAAAATATCTTGGTTGGGAGCAGAAAAGAAAGTTTGCCTTTGCACACTTTATACTGTGAAACGCCAAGCTCGTGTGCATCCCTTTGCATGCGTGAGCCGGAGGAGGATTGACATCCGAAGAATTTTTCTTGGCAGTGCCAAGCGCCGCGTTCAGCCGTCACGAATGCAGGCCGTGTAGCCCGTCCACTTCTGGGCCTGGCTGAGCAGTCCGTGGTCGGCCAGCAGCTTCCAGCACTGCGGCGACGGCACGATCTGCCAGCGCTCGGCAAACGCGGACAACACGGCTCGGAGCAGATTGTGGTTGCCTGCGCGGCAGCCGAACCGCACCAGCGCGCTGAGCGTAAACTGGTCCGGCTGGACATTCCACCGCGCCATGCCGCGCAGCAGCACCATTACCTGGGCCAGTGGGGCGCTGTCGGCAGGTATCCGGTACGCATCCAGCGCGCGCGGATTGGTCAGCACCAGCAGCGATGCCAGCCGCGGTGGCAGCCTGACCCGCGGGTCCACGTCATTCGCCAGCCCGCCCAGCACAATGTTGAACATTGACGCTGACACCGGCACGCCGATCTCGGACGTTGCCAGCCCGAGCCACTCAATTGCGCTGTCAAAAAGCCCAGCGGCGGCCAGCCGCTTGAGCACACCGTCCATCGCTGGGGTACTCAGCGTCAGCTCGTGCAGGCGCACCAGCCCCGGACGCTTGGGCCGCCAGAACGGATATGCAAGCGGGTCGGTGCCCTCCACAAACCCGCGTCGGCCGCCGCCCGGGCACAGTACAAACATGATCCGTGTCCACACGCCATGCCACTCGCCGAGAAGTTGGCATGTACCCTGCAGATCGCCACGCACCCGCCACACCAGCGCTTCCGATGCCACGTTGTTCCACCGCTTGAACCGCAGTTCGCCGATTGCCGTGTCGTCAGCATGCTGCTCGGTCTGTGTCTCTGAAGTGCACCAACGGCCTGCATGTCGCCAGATTGCCAGCAGCTGCCGAAAATGCATCGTTTGGTCGCCAGCTGCGCGCTTCAGGCACCGTAGAAAGTACATGCACACGCGCAGGCTCTCGAGCGGATCCAGCGCGTATCCACGTCGGTTGAATGCCAGCGCCAGCGCCTCCTCAATCGCCGTGCGGTACTTCGCCTGCGTCCCGCGCGGTATTTTGCTGCGCGCGACTAATAAAAACAGTCCATGCGCTTCACTTTCGGTCAAATCGTTGACAAGATAGTCGACCCAGCACGGATTGCGTGGGTCGACTGCGTCCAGCTGCGCACCCGTCTCCCGGCGCTGCTTTTTGCTGTACATTGCGCAGTCAAACGACGGGCTGGTCGCAGTGTCAGTGCTGAATAGCGTCTTTCGCATGAGCAGCTGCTGCTGCCGGCCGTCCACAGCCACCATCACCGTGGATCTGGCGGTTTCATGGCTATGGGGACCCAGCGTAACAGCGTTTGCTGACCTTAGCCGTAGTCCAGGTGCACAATGCCGCAACAGACTCAGATAAAGCCGGTTCAGCTCCTCCAGATATAGATACACGCGCCCACTTCGATCTCCAGTCTTGCTGCATGCTTGTATCAAACATCGCAGCTCGTCCAGCGCAGTCAGCACGCGCACCCGTAGTCCCTGGTGCTGTCGTCGTCGCCGGATTTCTGTGTAAAATTTAAGATTCAGCCGGTGCATCATTGACGACGGCATATTGTGACCGGCGATTACCGCCTGCCGCCGGCTGCGCGTCTCTTCTTTCTGCCCGTCGCTCGAAGAGTGAAGCAACAGCACATATGCGTTCCGTTCTGTTCCGGCAGCCTGCGCTTTGCTAACAGGCGAGCATGTGGCCTCTATGCGCGCATCGTAGTTGGCAAGCAGTCGCTCAGCGACATTGTAGGGGATCGCCTGGCTCCAGGGCAGATCGTCGGATGTCGACAGCGGCCGTTTGTGTCTGCGGTAATGCCGGCACGTAGGATAGATAGCAGGCCCGCCACCCATAGCTGAACGTTCGTGGAGAAGATGCCTGAGGCTCTGGCGTGGCACTCGGCACAGCGGTCGCATGCCCTGTGCCTGCTGTTGGTCGCCTCCCGGCTCTACTCGGTTGTCTGCAGCCGTGCGTTATGTCGTTGGAATTGCTCTGAGCCAATTCCGGTTGGCGGTGCATGAATCCGGGTCGCGAAATGCAGGGCGGCAAAGTGAGGCGAGGGACGGGAACCGACTCAGCTTGAGAGCAACACCAGATCAGTCCCTATCTTGAAAAAAATACGCATCGACAGGGTGATTCGGCAACCCAAGTTGATCGCGATCACCGGGCACGTGCCAGCGCCAAGCTTTTGTTTTGAGTTCGCCATACGCAAAACAAAGCAACCCCGCTGCTTTTGTCTGGTAATTAATTCTCCTCTAATTTCACACACGTAAAAAAAGAAAAGCAACGTAAAATGAATGCGCTACGGTCGCTGGGGAAGCTGGTGTGGGGCGGCGATGAAGGCCCGGAGCAGTTCAAGCTGACATCGGGCGTGTTGTACGAGGAGCGGGCCGGCGCCAAGGTCGGCCGCAAGTGCGTATACAAGGACGCCGAGCTGTGTATCCGGAAGACCAGCGCCGCTCACCAATATCAGCTGGTGGTAGTGCGGGCGCTCGAGGAGGGCGAGGATCTGAGTGACTCGCTGGACGATGAGCGGTCGTTCCTAATTGGTGTGGAGCTAAAGTTTGCGCCGACCACGTTCGAAAGCAATCCGGGGTTCAAGTGGAAAGATTCAGGCGACTCGGTAGTATACGAGTTTATTGCCGACGAGGGCGTGAACCAGGCCACGCGCGATGCGTTTGCCATGGCAGTTGCACGGTGCGCGTGGGAGCGCAAGAGCCGGCGTGCGTACACGGAGGCCGATGCAGGAGAGATCCAGCAGCTCATGGAGCAGGCCGAAGACGAGGAGCTGGAGCGGCTGCTGGACAGCGTCAAGCTGGACGATGCAGACCTGGAGGCCGCAGTCGGCGATGTATCGCCAGCACAGCTGCCAAAGACCGTAGATCCCGAGGCCGCAGCCGCATCTGCAGCACCCGTGGTGCCGCCTCAGTGGGAGCTGCCGGCGGAGCCGGCCGAGATGGCCGATGGCGAGGTGATTGTTTCGACGCTGGGCGAGCTGTACCTGTTTGACGCACGCACGGGCGAGTTTGTGCAGGTGGCCAAGGAGGCGGCATTGACCGTGGTCAAAACCGACACGTACACATACCACATGAACGTGGCTTCAAACGAGCGCAGTTTTGCGTCGCAGCAGATTGAGCCCAATATGAACGCCGTCTTTAATCACGACCACGGCTCACTGATCTGGAACTACTTTGACCAGGGCCGGGCATACTCGTTTTCGCTGGTTGCAGCCGACGAAAAGCACTACGAGGCGCTGCACCAGGGCATGACGCGCGCGGCGTACGAGACGCTGAACCAAGAATCGTGGAACAAGGCTAATGTGTCGTCGCAGGACTATATCCTGGACGCGTACGAGGAAGATGTGGATATGCTACCCGAGCCCGAAGGGTGGGAATCGGATGAAGAGCAGGCGGCTGGATCTGATTCCGAGGCCGAGAGCGATAGCGAGGGCGAGGACGAGATCGATCAGATCTTCCGCAAGGAGCCGGTGCCGTCGGGCATCAAGACCGGCCGGGAGGAGGCAGACAGTTCCGAGTCCGAGAGCGAAGAGTCCGAGTCCGAATCCGAGTCCGACGCCGAATCGGCGAGCGAGTCGGAGGCTGGGAGTGACGCGGCGCCCAGCGACGGCAGCGCCAAGAACTCGAAGCTGGCAGTGGGCTACAAGCACGGGCGGTCGTTTGTCGTGCGCGGGAGCCGGATTGGCGTGTTCCGGCACACGGACAGCGACGACGACATTGTGTTTGACACGACAATCAACCGCGTTGACGACACGCGGGGGCGCGAGTTTACGCCGTCGACGATGATGCTGCACGAACAGGACTCGGCGCTGGTGCTGCAGGACGCGCAGCGGCCCAACGAGCTGTATCGCATGGACCTGGAGTACGGCAAGGTCGTCGAGGAGTGGAAGGTGCACGAGGATGTGCCGACGGTGGCTGTAGCGCCCAACACCAAATACAGCCAGATGACTGGCGATAAGACGCTGGTGGGCCTGAGCCACAACATGCTGTACCGCATCGACCCGCGGCTGGGCGGCGACAATCTGATTGTGCAGAGCGAGCAGCAGGCGTACACGACCAAGAGCCACTTTACCACGGCCGCCGCCACCGACAGCGGCGCGGTGGCAGTGGGCAGCGCCAAGGGCGAGATTCGGCTGTTTGACCGCCTGGGCGTGCGCGCCAAAACCGTGCTGCCGGCGCTGGGCGAGCCGATCCTGGGCATCGACGTCACGTCCGACGGGCGCTATGTGGTGGCCACGTGCAAGACGTACCTGCTGCTGATCGACACCAAGCTCCCGGGCGACGCGGCCGGGCGCACCGGGTTCCAGAAGGCGTTCCCGCAGGCGCAGAAGCCGGCGCCCAAGCGGCTGCAGCTCAAGCCCGAGCACGTGGTGTACATGGGCGCGCCCATTGCGTTTACGCCGGCAAAATTCAACCAGGCGCCCGACGGGCAGGGTGCGGAGAAGACGATTGTCACCAGCACCGGGCCGTTTGTGATTACGTGGAACCTGCGACGCGTGCTGGGCACGGGCCGCGGCGATGCGTATCACATCAAGCAGTACCAGGACGTGGTAGTGGCAGACAACTTCCGGTTCGGCCAGGACCGCTCCATTGTGGTGACGCTGCCCAACGACGTGCAGAGTGTCAAGCGGTCGCAGCTGGCAAAGCCAACGCGCGAATCGCTGATGATCCGGCCGTCGGGCGGCATCGTCAACGCGCCGTACTAGCTTTTTTGCTCTGCGTCGCAATTGTAGATCAACTGACCCTTCTTTGGGGGGGGGTGCGTGGTGGCCAGTGCAGGAGGGCTGGTGCAGGAGGGCCCGTGCTTTCTGCTGCGAAGATAGGCAAGTTTCGGAAACCCCCTGGCGCACTGGCCGGCCCAAGTCAACGGCCACATGAAGAAGGAGGTCGCCGCCCCCTCTTTTTGTGAAGTTGGGAAGATTCGCACTTTAAAAGCGCTCGCTCACCCTATCGTTGGCCTCGCCCCCCTCTCTTTTCCCTTCGGCTGGTCTTTTTCTGCTCTTATTTTCTCACTTTATCCCAAGTGTATCAATCTTTTTTCTCTCCTTATCGACTGCCGATAGCACTGCAACAATGCTGGCTGGAGGAACTCGGATCGTGGTGGTGGTAAGCATTTTTGGGACGGACGGTCTCTGCACCGGCGCAGGTGGACGCCCTGGGGAGCATTGGCTAACAACCTAGGGAACCTCGTGTGCGTGTAGATGGTCGGGCTGCCGGCGCGCGGCAAAACGTACATCTCATACAAAGGTAAGGGCTTCCGGGAGCTGCGTGCCTTCACTCCTGTCCTGCCAGCATGGAAAGACGAGGACAGGGCCATTTTTTTTCAGACAACAGTCACAGGCGCACTCTCGGCCAGTTTGCAGGGGCGGGGAGGGCAACATGACCCCCGGCAGGCAGCCACGTGCTGCGTGCATCGTCAGGCGCAGCCGGATGCTCGTCGCCTCTTTAGAGCAACCGCGGATGTGTAGAGATTGAGGGAGTGTGGAGCTGACTGGTGTGTTTCTGGGAGAATGTAGTGTCGCGGTACCTGGCGTGGCTGGGCGTCAACTGCCGCGTGTTCAACGTAGGCGAGTACCGGCGCAAGCTGGTGGGGTCGCAGATGGACCACACGTTTTTTGATCCACACAACAAGCAGGCAATCGACCAGCGGCTGCGGTGCGCGACGCTGGCGCTGCAGGACATGTTTGCGTGGTTCGAGGCGGTACACAACGGCGTGGCGATATACGACGCGACAAACTCGACGCGCGCGCGGCGGCAAATGATCCTGGACGCGAGCACGCGGCACGGCGTCGAGGTGATGTTCTGCGAGAGCTGGTGCGACGACGGCGACCTGGTGGATCTGAACATCCGCGAAGTCAAGCGCACCAGCCCGGACTACAAGGGTGTGGACATTGCGCGCGTGATGGAGGACTTTCAGCGGCGAATTGCGCACTACGGCGAGGTGTACGAGCCCGTGGGCGGCGACGGCACGCGGCCGCTGGCGCGCGGCGCGTATCCGCTGCCGCCGACGGCGCCGACACTGGACGAGTACGATGAACGCAACGTGACGTATGTGCGCAAGATCAACGTGGGCGCGCGCATGGTGATCAACCGTGTGGCCAGCTACCTTGAGTCGCGCATTGTGTACTTTCTGATGAACATCCACATTGCGCCGCGGTCGGTGCTGTTTAGCCGCCACGGCGAGAGCCTGTACAACCTGGACCAGCGGCTGGGCGGCGACCCCGGGCTCAGCCCGAACGGCCGCAAGTACGCCGAGGCGCTGCCAGGGCTGGTGGCAAATCTGCTGGGCACGCAGCCGCTGACGGTGTGGACGTCGACGCTGCAGCGCACGGCCGAGACGGCGGCGGGGCTGCCGTACAAGAAGCTGAGCTGGAAGGCGCTGGACGAGCTGGACGCGGGCCTGTGCGACGGGCTGACGTACGAGGACGTCGAGAGTGAGTACCCCGACGAGTACGCCATGCGCGACGAGAACAAGTTTGAGTTCCGGTACCGCGGCGGCGAGTCGTACCGCGACGTGGTGCTGCGGCTGGAGCCGGTGATCATGGAGCTGGAGCGCCAGCAGAACATCATGATCATCTCGCACCAGGCGGTGCTGCGCTGCATCTACGCGTACTTTCTTGACATTGGCCCCGAGGAGCTGCCGTATCTCAAGATCCCGCTGCACACGGTGATGAAGCTGACGTGGACCGCGTACGGCTGCGATGTGCAGATGTACAAGATCGACATTGACGCCGTGGACACGCACCGCGCCAAGCCCAAGCCGCGGCGCGGCGCTGCGTCGCTGGCCAGCACGTCGCCCAGCCGCCCGGCCACGCCGCAGCCCGTGCGCGCGCTGCGACGCGACGCCGAGCCCGCGTCGCCCAGCGCCGTGTCGGACACGTGGGACGTCGACGAGGAGTGGGCGCCCGACGCGCGTCCGGAGCTGCCGACGCCGCCGGCAACCAAGGCGCCGTCAGTAGCCGAGTCGGCATTCCGCCCGGCCGTCGCCGCCGGCATCGAGGGCGTGCCGTCGCAGCTGTCGGTGTCGGGCGGCCACGAGTGCGAGCCGCACGCGGGCCACGTGTGGCCGTCGCAGATCAGCCCCAGCGCCACGCGCGACAACTCGCGCGCGCCGTCGCCAACCCGCGACGCGCGGCTGGCCATCAACACGGCCGACGTGCACGCGTCGCACAGCTTCCCGGGCCGCTCGGACCCGCGCAATGGCTCACCCGTGTACCTGTCGGCCGGCGACTATGCCGCGTCGTTTGCAATGCACCGCATGACCGGCGAGCCGCTGCAGGCGCAGCAGTCGCAGCAGTCGCAGTCCGAGCCAGGCCATCTGGCTGCGCAGAAGCCGCGGCTGGCCAACCAGAAGATCGATTCGCTGCATGTGGCCGGCCACGGCAGCGTGGACGTGGTGGAGACCACGCCGACCATCACACTGCGGTACTCGTCGAATGTGCCTGCGGATGTGCGCAAGCAGACGGCTGCGCTGAAGAACGAGCTGGTGGGCATTGAGGAGGACAGCAGCGACAGCTCCAGTGAGCGTGGGTCCAAGCCGCCCCAATGAATTTTTTTGTAACCGAATCACTATCGGAGGTCCGCGATAAACAACCCCAGTGTTTATCAGACTATTTATCTCGTCCAAGAGTGGCCTGATCGCATGATGTCGGCAAGGGAGCTTTCCCACCCACCAGCGCGCCCCGATTAGCGTAAGGCCCAGAGCGCGGGCCGTGCGGGCTGTTGCTATATAAACGCACGATCTGGGCTCTTTCGTTTGTGGAGTCTGTTTCCATTCCCACGCTTTCTTATCGCAATCGTTCATTCTTCCATCTACTAGCACATGGCACATACAATGAAGCACATTGACCACGACAGCCTGTACACCGATCTGGAGTACCGCTTCAACCACGTGTCGGAGTTCATCGGGTTCACTTCCGAGGACCAGGAGCTGATCCGCAAGTCCGGGTCGGTGGTTGCCGGGCTGGTGCCCACCATCGTCGACGCGGTGTACGACAAGCTGTTCCAGTACGACATCACGTGGGCGCACTTTGCGCAGGACCAAGACGGGCTCAAGGTCGAGGACGCACAGCACAACCTGCAGCAGGTGACGATGGGCTCGGAGGTGATCACGTTCCGCAAGACAATGCTGACAAAGTACCTGAAGAAGCTGGTGACGGCCGAGTGGAACCTGTCGTACCTCAAGTACCTCGACTGGGTGGGCCACATCCACACCACCACGCCGCTGAAGAAGTCGACCATCAACGTCGAGTACATCCACTGCAATGCGCTGCTCGGCTATGTGTCCAGTGTGGTCGTCGGCGCGCTGCAAAAGGCCACCGAGTGGGACGACGACACGCGCGACAAGATTGTCAACGCCTACAACAAGTTCTTCTGGGTGCAGAACGACCTGTTCTCGCGCTACTACGTCAAGGAGCGCGTGCTGTCGGACAAGGAGAAGGCGGCCGTTGCCCGCGAGCAGGAGGAGCAGGAGAACGCGATGCGCCGGCAGCTGCGCGGCGAGTCGATGCTCAACGCCCTGGTTGGCGTGGCCGCCGGCCTGGCCATCGGCGCCGTCTGCTCAAAGTACCTTGGCTAGGGGATCTCACGTGGCTGCGGCCCATGACTCTGCGCGATAGCCGGTCCCTGCAGTTATCGCTGCCCCCTCGCGTAATAGATCCACAACCCGTTTAGTGTAATTTAATACTCTTGCTTCTCGATTAATTGGGCGCAGGCGATGGCAGCAGTGGTTCCGGCGCAGCCGCGGTTTGCCGCGCACAAGTCGCTGTACGCAATCGACCCCGTCACCGGCGAGGCAACCAAGCTGACCGCAGCCACGGGGTGGCACGCTGACGCCGACGCGTCGCTGCTCAGCATCCTGGTTCTGGCACACGACAGCGGCAACAAGCACGGAATGGTCTGGGTGTGGGCGCAGCTGACGCCACCCCGGGCGCGGGCCGCCGCCACACTGCCCAGCCTGGTGCTGGCAATGCCCAGCGGCCGCGCCCGTGCCAGCGCTGCGCAGCTGCTGGGCGGCGGTGCCGACGACCCGACCGCCGACACTGCGCGCAGGCTGTCCGTCCGGTTCGGACGCCCAGTGTTTGTGTCGCTCGACGGGCCCAAGCGCTCGGGTGCCCAGGGGATGCTGGCTGTGGCCGCCGAGCAGATGGACGAGCTGATGACGCTCGAGCGGTGTCTGGTTACCGAGCTCGGCGCATTGTGAAACCCCCCGTGGCTGGCTCATATTTCCGGATCGTCACCGCGCAGTCTGTCCTCACGTGCCCCCATGTACTTCGGAGAACTGCAGCATTTTTTCTTCGCTGTGAAAAAAAATCGGGGTCGGGTTTTCTTTCCTCCGTCTCTTGCGCTTTTCTCCGTTCTATCGGCCTTTCTCTTTTCT
The DNA here is from genome assembly GCA_027577835.1 of Coemansia sp. RSA 2705. Taxonomy (NCBI): domain Eukaryota; kingdom Fungi; phylum Kickxellomycota; class Kickxellomycetes; order Kickxellales; family Kickxellaceae; genus Coemansia; species Coemansia sp. RSA 2705. The sequence goes on from JANBRV010000052.1 coordinate 14,937, forward strand.
CCGTTCTAGAAATTCAGCTATGAATGCTACTGTCGACCTGGATAACCCGACGCCCGAACAAAAGGCCGAGGCCATTGAGCTGCTGCGCGCCCGGCTGTCCGACGCGGCCAACGAGTATTGCAGCGACCTGGTAAGCAGCGCGCTGCGCTCCAGCAGCGAAACCGGGAGCGTGGGAAGGAGCTACACGCGGCTAACTCTGCATGTACCGGACCAATAGGACATTTGGCGGTTTTCGGTTGCCCGCCAGCTCGACGCAGTAAGTAAAAATACATTAACCGTACGACAGCACCGCAGTTATTTCCCCCATCCAACGCCATAGTTAACGCCAGTCGCCCTGACGCACCGTTGGGAGGGGTTTTCTGTAGGACAAGGCCGCAGTGATGATTAACGAGTGGATGGAATGGCGCAAGTGCGCCGACATCGACGATCTGCCGGTCGCGCAGCCGGACAACACATATCCGGTGCCGTATCCGATTCGCGGGTACTACTCGGTCGCCGACGCCAACCTGACGGCGGGCCCGCAGGTCAGCGACGTGCAGCTGAAGCTGAACAAGACGTTCGGCGGCGGATGCTGGCACAAGCGCGACAAGGACGGACGCCCGGTGTACATTGAGCGGGCCGGGCGCTATCTGATAAAGGATATTGCCAAGGTCACGTCGCTGAGCGGGCTGTTCGAGTTCCACTATCTGATGCAGGAGTTCATGCGCCGCACCGTGTTTCCCGAGTGCTCGCAGCTGGCCGGGCACGAAGTGTCGCAGCAGGTGGTAGTGTTTGATTTGGCGGGCATCTCTATCGGCATGCTGTCGCACATCCCGGCCCTCAATATGCTGCGCGAGATGCTGTCCAAGGACCAGCTCTACTATCCCGAGTGCATGCACCGCACGTACATTGTCAACGCGCCGTCGATGTTTGTGACTGCGTGGAAGCTGATCCGCAGCTGGCTGGACCCGCGCGTGCTCTCCAAGATCCACATTCTGGGCAAGGACTACGCCCCGGAGCTGCTCAAGCAGATTCCAGCGCACAGCCTGCCGGCGTTCCTGGGCGGCACGTGTCGCTGCTCGCACATGCCCGGCGGCTGCGTGCCCAGCGTGCCCCTGGGCAACTTCCCTGATCTGCCGCGCAAGGCGTACGTGAATCTGCACCACCGGGTGCAGCTGTCGTATTCGCAGCCACAGCACTCGTTTACCTACGACGTGGTGCCCGCCGACGCCGACGATCCGCCGACGCCGATGAGCTCGCCGCTGATGGGCTACGCCAGCTGGCTGGGCATCAGGCGCGAGTCGCCGCAGGGCAGCGCGCCGACGAGCCCGTCGGCCCGCACGCGCTACGTGTACGTGCGGTTCACGGCTGACCGCGGGCGCGGCATTGTAGTCGAGGTGCTGTGGCAGCCGTCGGGCAGCGGCTCATCAGACGAAGGCGTGCTGGTGTATCCCGAGTTTCTGTTCGACCCGCAGCGGGCGCCCGTGCTACTGGAGCTCGAGGCGCCCAACCGCGCTGGCCAGCTGCTGTTCAACTGGCGGGTGGCCAACTTTGACGAAGGGCAGGCGCCGTTCCCCGATGCCGAGGAGGCCCGCATTCCGATCCAGCTCGAGTACAGCATTGATACCGAAGAGTCGCTGGTCGGCGAGTTTAACTTATCACCCATCAAGCGCGTGTAGATTCTTCATGTATTGTGTACATAATATTATTTGTCAAAGTTGAAGTACCTATTCGATGCGTGTCTTTTACGGGACGTTGGAAGCAAGGAGGGGGCGCGGGTAAAGCGAGCTCACTCTTCTCTTCTCTGCTTCATTTAATCGTCCTATTACCACTTTGCTGAGAATCAACCATGTCTGACTAGGCTTCGTATGGCTCGAATCCTCAGTCTAGCACTGCTGTTTATATAGTGTAGCAGCCTCAATAAGATAAATGATGTGGCTGCGGGTGCGGCTGCCAAGCACTCACGTGAGTTTATTAGGTTTTATATTTAGCCTTTTAAATAAACGCCGATGATTCTTTGACATCTATTAAGTCGTTTGCTGTAAAAAAAAGGTGAAGCATAGTTCTTTTGCTCTTTTATTTCGCTGACAAATTTTTCTATTTATACACTGTATTCACCTGCATTGCCAATATGGATACTAAGGCGCCGCCAAACTACCAAGACTCACAGCAGTACATGGGACATCAGGGAAACCAGTACGCGTCGTATTCGGCAAGCCAGTACCCCAGCAACGCCGAGAGCCAGTACTGGGGTCAGCCTGCACCGCATAATGTCCAGTACGGGGCGCCGCCCAACGCGCAGTACACATCGGTTCCGGTCAACGCACACTACACGACAGGCCCAGTAAATTTCCAGTATGCGCCCGCGCCACCGCCCGGCACCACCCAGACCAGGATGGTGCCAATGAAAACGTCCAAGGACAACACCGGCTGCCTACTCGGCCTGCTGAGCGGCGCCCTACTCGCCTGCTGCATCTGCTAAGTTGTAGTTTATTCTAGGATTTTGTTTGATACATAAACTCGGATTGGTTTCCTTAAGAGCTAGTTGCGCTTTTTTGCGCTCACAGCCGCCGGAGCAGCTGGAATCAGCGCAATAAATACGGCCGAGATGGCAGCTACAGCTACGGCGCCAATCAGGTAGCAGGTGCTGGGGCCGAGCAGCCAGTACACGGAGCAGGCAAACACGGGGCCCAGGGCGCGGCCAATCTGGCCGGCCGATCGGAAATCGCCCAGCCGGCGGCCGGCGCTGGTGTTGGCATGTTGGGTCAGCGACACCATGGAGTTTAGACAGTTGACTACGGTGGCCGAGGCCACGGCAAAGCCCAGGGCGCCCGCCCACAGCGTCCACGGCGCCACATCCGATTTTACCAGGGCACAGTGGGCCACGCACAGTAGGCCCAGCGCACAGGCCACCATGCCGCGGGCCACCAGGCCCTTGTCCTGGTGCGCCGACTGGCCCTTGATGCGCCGCACCCAGCCGCCCTGCAGCAGCGTGGAGGCGATGCCGATGAACCCCAGCAGCTTGCCCTGCTGCATGTTGGTGAACCCAAAGCGGTCGTTGGTCAGAAATGTCAGCGTGTACTCCATACCCGAGAAGAAGAACAGGTAGGCAAAGTGCAGCAGGTTGAGGCGGCGTAGAACGCTCGCAGCGCTACGGCGGGCTGCGGCGTCGTCCCGGGCTGGCGGCGTAGCTTTGCCGCCGGACGAGTTATCGGTGGACGGCTTCTGAAAATGCAGGGTCTCGGGCAGACATATATAGAGATAGAGCGACTCGGCCACCAGCAGCGCCAGCGAAAACAGCGCGGCGGTGGCAAAGGGCGCGTAGGCAAAGGCGTGGGTGGCGTCGGCGCGCTCCAGCGGCATGCGCGCAAAGTACGCGCCGATCGAGGGGCCCAGAGTGAAGCCAATGGCAAAGGCAATGCCGACCAGTGCCATGCCGCGCGAGCGCGTGGCCGGGCTAGTGACGTCGGCGATGATGGTGTTTGACAGCTGGCTGTTGCCCTCGCTCAGCCCGGCGATAATGCGCGCGGCCAAAAACGCCTCGAAGCGGCTGGCGTACAGCCAGACCACGGTCCACACGACGTTTCCCAGCATGCACAGCATCAGCGTCCGCCGCCGCCCAAAGCGGTCAGCCGCGCGGCCAATCAGCGGCGCGACTAGGCACTGTAGCAGCGAGTACAGCGAGCCCAGCAGCCCGCCCAACAGCACCAGGTCGGCGCGCGCGCCCTGCTGCAGGAATCGTGACGAGCTGCGCTCCTGGATGCGCTGCCGCCAGTGCGAGATGATGTGCAGGAGGCTGCCCAGCAGCGTCGACGCGTCGGCGCCCTCGCGTGCCGTGTACGCCTCGAGTGACCGCGGCAGCAGCGGCAGAATGATCGTGAACGACAGGATGTCCAGCAGCAGCGCTATGAACACCACGCGTGTAATGCGCCGGCTCTGCGCCTCGCTGGTGTCGGTCATGGTGCGGTTGAGTAGGAAGAAGTCAGAGTGCGGGAAACAAGGCAGAGCAGAGGCCCTGCTTTCTTCTCTGCCTCCCTTCTCCCCGCGTGTGTCGCTTGTCACCGCCAAACCGGGACAAACAGGTGGGTCTCAGATGGCCGGCTCGGCTCGAGCCGATTGCCAGCAAATAAACATGCTGGCCTGTTCTGCGAGCTTCCAAAAAAAGTTCATTGGTCTCCTTCGCATCGTTTATTTTGAATTACACAATGTCGGGTATCTTTGACAGAAACAATCAGGATTCGGCGCTGTTCATCGGCGGCTCGCGCGTGTCGGGGCAGGAAGTGCGCTCGCAGAACGGTACGGAAAACCCAGACCGCAGGAATAAAAGGCACCGTGAGGAAACCCACATGCTAATTGCAAAGTTGTAGTGATGGCAGCGCAGTCGATTGCCAATGTGATCAAGACGTCGCTGGGGCCAGTGGGCCTGGACAAGATGCTGGTGGACGACGTGGGCGAGGTGACGATCTCGAACGATGGCGCGACGATTCTGCAGCTGCTGGAGGTCGAGCACCCGGCAGGCAAGATCCTGGTGAAGCTGGCGCAGCAGCAGGACACCGAGGTGGGCGACGGCACCACGTCGGTGGTGATCATTGCCGCGGAGCTGCTCCGCCGCGCAAACGAGCTGATCAAGAGCCACATCCACCCGGCCACCGTGATCGCCGGGTACCGGCTCGCGTGCAAGGAGGCAAACCGCTTCATTGCCGACCAGATGGCGCAGCGCGTCGAGAAGCTGGGCACCGAGGCGCTGGTGAACGTGGCCATGACGACCATTTCGAGCAAGATCCTGGGCACGTACGGCACGTTCTTTGCGCAGATGGCCGTGGACGCGCTGCAGGCTGTGCGCACGCAGGACGCGCGCGGCAAGGCGCGGTACCCGGTGGCCGCGGTCAATGTGCTGAAGGTCAAGGGTGCCAGCGCGCGCGAGAGCAGCTACTTTACCGGGTACGCGCTGTACCGGCCGTTCACCGGCGCCGCCATGAAGCGGGCGGTGACCAATCCCAAAATCGCGGTCATCGACTTTGACATTACCAAGACGCGCATGAAGCTGGGTGTCAACATCGTCATCGACAATCCCGAGAGCCTGGAGGCGATCCGCAAGCGCGAGGCCGACATTTCGACCGAGCGCGTGCGCCTGCTGCTGGACGCCGGCGTCACTGCCGTGTTCAGCACGCGCGGCATCGACGACATGTACGTCAAGATGTTTGCCGAGGCCGGCGCGGTGACTGTGACGCGCGTGCCCAAGGACGACGCGCGTCGCATTGCCCGCGGCTGCGGCGCGTCGGT
>JANBRV010000053.1:0-20095 GCA_027577835.1 Coemansia sp. RSA 2705
ATCCATCGCGCATCCATCGTTTTATCTCTTTGGTCCACTTTTATCAGAGTTTATTTTATTATTGGAATCCGGGACAGTGGTCCAAAGTTTAAAACTGGATTCCAATGATATAATAAGCTTTGATAAAAGTGGACCAAAGAGATAAAACAATGGATGCGTGATGGATTCATTCCTAAGTACTCAGGCCAGACCATCATGTGGTCACGTGACCCCAGGCATGTGATCACGTGACTTTCGAGATGCGAAACTCGAAATTCAACACTTTTATCAAAACTTGGCAGATCATGTGAACATTGCTTACCTGTTCAAAATGGCTGGCAGAGTGGTCACTTGGCATGTGAAGAAGGTGAAGAGTGCAGTCCCTCAATTGACAGCAGAAGCTGAGTTATATGCCTTAAATGCTGGAGTGTGTGATCTGGTCTGGTTTTGTGACTTCCTGGGCGAATTGGACTGGTTGGTGCCAAAGTTGTAGATTTGGTGCAATAGTATGGCTGCCATCCCTTATGCATGAACTGGCAGCACCTCGGAAGACAACCAGCACTTTTGATCAAAGCTTCATCTCACACATGTGAATTATCGGAATAGGCTGATCAAGCTTGATCACATTGCAGGTGACCAGCAGGTTGCAGACATGCTGACAAAGCCCCTGGCATGAATTGTACTCAATTGGTGCTCAGATGGTGCTGGACTCTCTGAACTTGAGGCCATGGGGGAAGTGTTGAATTTTGAGTTTCATGTGACCCCAGGTATGCGATCACATGACTTTAGAGATGCAAAACTCGAAATTCAACAGGAAGAACTTGCAAATTTCAACATATCAGAGTTTTTTGTTATTGGAATCTGGAAATTGGTCTAAAGTTTAAAACAAGGCATAGTCTTTGCTCTATGCTAGGTAGCTTTCTTTGCTGTCATTTATTATATGTTAAGCTGAGCCATTCAAAGGGCTGCCCTTTTCCATGAATAGCAGGCCACAGGCTGACCAGTTGATCATGTTCACCTTGCTTTGGCCTACCTTTATGCATACCCTTGGAACCTACAGTTGCTCATTGCATACTGAATGCACAAACTATGTGAGATAAGGCTTGAATTTTAGTTGGATGTAGAGCTATCACAAAGAGCTATTCTAGTTCACTGTGTTACTGGTAGGTATGCAGCTGTAGGTAAGAACATATCACTTATTAGGATCACCTCTGAGAGTACACAACTCCAGTACATGGGTGTAATAAGGCAATTCTGTGCCTTGCCCTAAAGGTGGGGTTAGTTTCTGACGAGGCAATAAATATACAGCAGCTGGTGGATTGGCAGCTGGGGCCATATGAACCTATAAGTACCGTATCCCGTCCCGATCTGCGCAGTCAAGCAGGTTACAGCTCAGGTAGTACTACGATGGGAGACCACGTGGGAATGCTGAGTGTCCCAGCTATTTTTTTTGCCACCAGTTGGTGGTTTGCATAGGTTTTGAGTGGTAGTTAAACTAGGGTATAATCCATTTGTTCTATATATTTTATTTTGGCCACAAGTGGATACACTAGGCACTTTGTGACCATAGGTTTTATTTAGCTGTGACCCTGATTCTTTTTCCTCTAACTGACTAACCAACCAACTGCTGCAGGAGTAACTTATAAATTAGAAATATGATATATGCAAATGGCAGCCAACCTGGCCAGAAAAGAGTTGAATTAAAATTAGAAAAGAGAATAGGAGCTGCTCAACCAGACAGATGCAAGAAAAGTTAAAGCATGTGGGTGATTTCCTAGCCAGGACTATAAGCACTATTGTACCCCTATGCTGACAATGCCCATGGGAATCATGCACAGCTGTAGATTATCCAGTGCATCCCTGGTAAGAATTAGGTGGCTGATATGCCTACAGCTCTGCCTGGCAACTGTGCAGTTAATGTAGACTAGGCAGGTATATTCCAAGGATAGCCCTCCTACCTCTTAGACTGGATCCTTCTCTGGTAATGATGGTGGTCATTTTTACCTAGGTGTATCTTTATCTGCTAATGCCTCAATTATCCACTAGCTGCCAGGAGCTTTGTTACCAGCCAAATTTATCCTGACTAGGCCTTTGTATATATGGCAGCTATGGATAGCCAACTACCTATTGCAATGAAGGTCAGGTAGTTTCCAGTTTCTCCCTGCTCTTAACCTAGAGCCAGATAATCTTTGATTATTGCTGCCACAAACTAGCAGAGTAACATGGAAAAGATACATATAAAATTTTTCATTGAGCACTAGGCACTATAAGAGGTGAAAATCATCATTTATTACAGGTGGATTAATGCAATTTGCTTAGCTCAATACGAGCTCTTCACTGGCAGCAATTATCTTTAATTCAACCTGCACTCAGGGCTGAGGCTTGCCAGAGTTGTGTGCTCTCTGTCAATAATAAAGGCCCAGGACAAGCTTATATTGCAGGGATAAATATTTTATTATAATTTATGCTTGCAGGCCAAAATCCCAGAACAGGTGCAGGGCATGAGGTGTATACAGCCACTGGTGGCTGCTTAGAACAAGTCAGAAGGGCAGACAAGTAACCTCAAAAACTCACTGGCTCTTTAATAAATATGTCCCTCACTTTGATATATATGAGAAGAAACACTATTTGTCAGTTACCCTGTGATAACCACTTGAATTTTTGGGAAGCAACAGGCATAAAAGGGAACTTGTGGAAGCCCAGTAAAACCTGGTATAGTATGTGAAGGAGCAGTCTATTTTCACAGGTTGCCTAGCATGCAGTCAGTGTGGCATCACTGAGCATGGTACAAATGTTTAGATTACACAGTGTGTTGTAAGTATTATTGAATAGTGGTTAATGATGTTCATTAATCTGTCTTTGGTGTTTCCAATTCAGAGTCCAATTATTACCAATTAGCACATTGATTATTAATAACACAGCAAATATTTAACATAGTGAAATTTTTATTTATTTATGACATAACTTAGAAAACATTTTTAAAATAATAGTTATTGATTTAGCCACAGACAATTATAGGAGCAAGTTTATAAAGCCTTATGAAATTCTGTGCTGGATTTTTGATGTGAAAATTGCAATTATTTAAGTAATACTAAAATGATAATACAAATGTTAACAGTATAAAGGTTTTTTTACCCATTGTTAGGGTTCTTCTCATTTACTTAACAATCTCAACATCAATATGCTGTAGATAGAAGTGTTGACTATCCATATGTTTGGCAGCAACATATACCTTATGGTGCAGATAAGCACTATATATATGCATTTGCTACACAAATTCTAGCTGGCTATCCTCTTAGAGTTCATGCCTGCATTTATTACCTTTACCATGAATATGCAATGCATGGTGCTAGGTACATGTAATTTGACCAATGTACCAGGCTGTAAGCCATATTGTAGGACCTGATGCTGTTTATAGACACTATGCATAAACATCTAAACCTATGTAAAATATACTTATATAGCTGACTTTATCTACACAAAATGTGCATCTTGAGCTTATTGTAATTGTTATGGCACTAGTACAGGGGGCACATAACCCACAAGTTCTGGGTTGAATACTCACGCTGCCTGGGTAGGGGACTAGGGCCATGCCCCTTTCTTGTGGCAATCCCATCACAAGTGGTTGGATAGTTCATAATTATAGGTTCATAGTTGCTTTATAATGGGATTGACGTGCATTGGTGTCATAAAACCAATTTATTGACACTGCTTTAAATATTTAGGTTTTTATGAAGTGGTTTATTACAAAACGCCTAAATAATAGCTAGTATTCTCCTCCCTCAATTCCGTTTTCCTTTGTCAACTAACACATTTAATTTCCGTCATTTGGTGGAAACTGCTCTTTTCCTGAATATGGGATGCCATTTGGTCAGGAGACATGTTGAGCCAGATAGCGGCGAGGTTCCATGCCCCCCTCCGAGGAACCAGGCCCAAATCGCAACACGATCCAGAGGATAAACAATATTAGCCTCGGCCATAGCCAAATTACTTTACTTCTGTGGATACCATTAAAGTATGCCAGAATGTTGGCGTTTGACAAACCATTGGCAGCTATCAATGATACAACAAACGCCATTCACAATGAGAACATGGGCTGCGTGGTACTCGCTATTGCACATTGCTTCAACACAATTGCTAGCAGCAAGCATATTTTGGTACTGGAGAAAGAGCGGGGTGCCGAACTACATATAATAGCCTCTTTTTTTCTAGCTTGCATGAGCTCGTTGATCCGATATAAAATATGGCTTCATTGCTTGAACGATTGGTGGGTTGTCTGCCGGACAGATGCGCGCTGTCTGCTTTGGTAGTGGTCAGCAGTACTTAGATCAAGTTGCGCAGCACAGCAGACAGTGGCTGGAGATTATTTATTCCCCAAAACCCGGAAGCAGGGAGCCGTGGAAGCGTCCGAGCTTCTCTGATGGCTGCGCCGCGCATTGTCTGCCGCCAAGACGTGAATGGTGCTTGTTTTGCCCACTGCACTAACGCCCCCGTCGAATGTTCTTTTATTCCGGGCTGCTGACGCTACTGCATTCTACGGAGGCGTTAAAATGCCAGGGAATTTTCGATTTTGCGGCGCTGCTCAGGCTGACGTATTTGACGCCGCATTGTTGACCCTTCGCAGAAGCAGCGTTGCATCGGCAGCCAGTGTACTCAGCGTGCGGTAATAGCAGCACTAGCGTGGCCAAAATTCAACGGCTCTATTATTTTTGCCGATATCATTGGACTTATTCCACAATATTGCCCGCAAAACATGGATCCGGCTGGGGTGCGGCTGGATCACCGCGTGGCGAGTGCCGAGAGCAAGCAGGGGTCGAACAACGCAGGTCATAAGGGCGGGGGGGGCGTGGCAGCTGCCCATTACGGCTCGGCAATTGCTCTAATTGCAAATTGAGGGCGGTTCGGGGTGTGGCGGGCGTACTTGCTGACAGCCAGAGCGCGCGTCACCAGCCTCGCGGCATTCGGGATCGGTGAGGGACAGGAGGGACGCGCCTAATGAATTGCGGCCGACACTGCACTGCATTTCGGACAATTTAATCAAGGTCGGTACGCTGCGGCTCTTCTATTTGGCGGCTAGCTGCTCTGCTTGCTTTGCCAGAAGCCACATGGCCCGGTTGGACAAGCAGGTTTGGATGGCGGCTGACACCTGGGCTAATGCAGCTGCTGTCATGTTGCAGGGGGCACTTCAATAGATCGACGCGCTGTTTGAGCTCCGGGCTTGTTTTGCGGCGATGCAAGCTCCGCGTAAAGACATTGCCCGATTTCCCGGCTGCAGCGTCTGTGCTGGAACAGGCGCATTATCAGACCAAGCTCTGATTGTTCCGAAGAGTCCGGAGCGATGCTTCCGCAAGAATAACCGCCCTTTGCTAGCCATTCGTCAGCGGTGGCGCGCAAAGGCAGGAGTTATCGCAAAGAATCCGTAGATATCCGTACGTCATCAGTAAAGCCCAGACGCCATATGAAATCGAGTGGCGGCGGGGACGGCAGCAGCAGGTGGCACACAGCACAGGCGCATTGCCAGTGCCTTAGCCGCAGCCACCCCAGACATCGCGCCTAAAAATGGACAGGCGTCTTCCCCGCGTTCGCGGGCGTTGCGCATTGCGCTGTCTGCTACCCCGCGCTGGCGCACCAGGCCCACCGGGACGCTGAGCTGGCGCATTCCGGACCCCGCCCCCGCATCCAGCTCCTGCTCGCTAGCTTGCCAGCGCTGGTACTGGCGCTGGCACTACCGCCGCATGCAGCCCGTGCAGCACAAAGAAAAAGTCCGGCCGGAGATTCAGAAAATTTCCCGAGGTTCCGCGGGCGGCTCAGCGCGAGCATGCGTGCCGGGGGAGGGGGGCTTTGGCGGCCTCCCCCCGGCCCGCCCCCTCGCATTCCATCTATCAATGTCGGAACAGAAAACCCAAATGTGGCCACGCTGCAATAAATATCGCCGGCCATCCATGGCAAGCGAAGCTCGCCAGTGCGCGTATAAATACGAACAGTAGCCCGCGCGCCTACGCCCTCCGCCATCTTTCGTATCCCTTTTCCCCTCCCAGCGTTTCTGTTCCTTGCTTCTCAGCTGCTAGACCGGACTGCTTTGACGCCAGCCTTGCGCATTTGCCGGACTAATAGTATATTTTTATTAGCCGGGAGAAGCCGAAGAGCGTGCATTTACGTTTTTCCACCCAGCATATATTCTACAAAACCACCCGCCGCCTGCAGCAGCTGGGTCTCTTGCAGCACACTCTAGCGTAGCGCAATGGGCGAAAAGACAGACGAGAAGGAGGCACAGTTTGAGGACCACCAGCACGTTGAGGTCAGCGAGGAGCTGCCGCCGGAGCTAGAGGCGCTGCTACAGACCGAACCGCTCAAGGGCCTGACCGATGCAGAGGTTGTCGAGCGCACGGAGCGGTTTGGCAAGAACGAGATTTCGGAGAAAAAAACCAACCCGATTCTAAAGTTCCTGTCGTACTTCACTGGCGCTATTGCGTACCTGATTGAGCTGGCGTTTATCCTGTCGGGCGTGGTCGAGGACTGGATTGACTTTGGCATTATTGGCGGATTGCTGGTGATCAACGCGCTGATTGGGTTTATCGAAGAGTCAAAGGCTGATGCAGCACTCGACGCGCTGAAGAACACACTGGCGCTCAAGTCCCGTGTGTTTCGCGATGGCCGGCTGCAGGAGATAGAGTCGAGCGGGCTGGTTCCAGGCGATATTGTAGCGGTACGGCTGGGTGACATCATTCCGGCCGACGGTCGGTTGCTGGGCATCAGCGTCGATGGCTCCGAATCCGAGGTCAATCTGCAGGTAGACCAGTCGGCGCTGACGGGCGAGTCGCTTCCAGTTGAGAAGAAGCGCGGAGACACAATTTACTCGTCGTCAATCTGCAAGCAGGGTCAGATGCTGGCGGTAGTGACCAAGACCGGCGCCAACACGTTTATTGGACGCGCAGCCAACCTGATTTCGATTACAAACGAGCAGGGTCACTTCCAGAAGATTGTTAACCAGATTGGAAACTTCCTGGTGGTGATCACGCTGACGATGGTGGTGATCATCTTCATCTATCTAATCCTGCGGCGCAAGGCCGAGGTCGACCACCTGTCCAAGACCGACGTGTTCGACGTGTTGCGCGACGTGCTGGTGCTGACTGTGGCCGCCATTCCCGTAGGATTGCCAACCGTGATGTCGGTGACCATGGCTGTGGGCGCCAAGCAGCTGGCTGCCAAGCAGGTCATTGTCAAGCGCCTGACTGCCGTCGAAGAGATGGCGTCAGTGTCGGTGCTGTGCTCCGACAAGACCGGCACACTGACGCTCAACAAGCTAACCTTTGACGAGCCATACCTCAAGCCAGGCTATACCAAGGAGGACCTTCTGCTGTACTCGTACTTGGCGTCAGAGCCCGGCGCCAACGATCCCATCGAGATGGCAGTGCGCACCGCCGCCAAGCGTGACGTGCCGCTGTTGGCCGATTGCACTGGGCACACGATTCCAGGATTCAAGGTTGCGTCGTTTGTGCCTTTCAATCCCGCGACTAAGCTGACGCAGGCCACTGTTGTCGACCACCACGCTGGTGAGACTTTCCGTGTAGCCAAGGGCGCGCCACAAGTTATTGTCAAGCTCGTTGGCGGCGACGCCGAGGCCACGCATGCGGTCAATTTGTTGGCACGCCGCGGACTGCGCGCGCTGGGCGTTGCGCGCACGGTGCCCGGCAGCCTGGATGACTGGCAGCTGATTGGCATGATTTCGCTGTTGGATCCGCCGCGTCCCGACTCGGCCGAGACCATCCGCCGCTGCGAGGAAATGGGTGTGGTGGTCAAGATGGTCACCGGTGACCAACTGATCATTGCCAAGGAGGTGGCGGCGCGCCTGGGCATGAGCCGCGCTATTCTGGATGCTAATAGCCTGACCGATCCCGATGCTACCGATGCACAGCTGGCCGACCGCTGCCTACACGCCGACGGCTTTGCGCAGGTTATTCCCGAACACAAATACCGCGTTGTCGAACTGCTGCAGTCCAAGGGCCTGCTGGTTGGCATGACTGGCGACGGCGTCAACGACGCGCCCGCGTTGAAGAAGGCCAACGTCGGCATTGCGGTGCACGACTGTACGGACGCCGCGCGCTCGGCGGCAGACATTGTGCTGCTGGCACCGGGCCTGTCGACAATTGTGGATGGAATTCTGACGTCGCGTGCAATCTTCCAACGCATGCGTTCGTATGCACTGTACCGGATCACGTCGACCGTCCACTTTCTGATATTCTTTTTCATCATCACGCTGGCATTCCGGTGGCAGATGAAGGCCATTCTGCTCATCTTTATTGCCGTGCTCAACGACGCCGCGACGCTGGTCATTTCCGTCGACAACGCACAGATATCGCGCCATCCCGACAAATGGCGCATTGGCCAGCTGATCTCGCTGTCTGTAATCCTGGGCTGCTTCCTGACTGCGCTGTCATTTGCCGTCTTCTTTGTGGCGCGCGATGTTTTCCACATCCCTGACGATGCCGGCAAACAGTCCGAGGACGACACCAAGGACGGGCGCATGGAGACGATCATCTACCTCAATGTATCGTCGGCGCCGCACTTCACCATTTTCTCAACACGCCTGGCTGGCTTTTTCTGGGAGAATCTGCCATCACTGACTTTTACTGCCGCCATCCTGGCAACTCAGGTCTTTGCCATGTTCATTTCCATCTTTGGCATCAAGAACCTAACCACTGCCATTGGTGGTGGTTGGGGCGTGTCGCTACTGGCCATTTCGCTGGCGTACTTTGTTGTTCTGGACGCGGTCAAGGTCTTTGTCTTCCGCATGTGGAGCTTCGAGCTTACCGTCAAGCTGTGGCCGACGCGTGCGCGCAAGGAGCGCCTGCGACACAAGAAGGAGCGCCTGATTGTCGAAGAGCGCGTGGGCCGCAACGTCGCCCGTGTACGCGCCGTATCCAAGGCCATATACGCCGCCAACGCCTTTGCCAAGGCTGGCCGCCGCGAGCTGCCTCGCTAGCCCCGCTCTCTCCTGCTCTAGCCTCTGTGCATCTAATTTCAATACATCGTACCGTAGGAGCAAAAAAAAACTTGTCTGTGTATGTTCCAGCGTCATGTTATGGCTCGAGCGCTGCAGAGCCAATCGGACCTGATCTCGCCAAAAGCCCTTTTACGCTTCTCTGCGCAACAATCGTTTTTCTGTATTAACGCGAAATCCAGCTCGGCTGGCTCTTCAATTCCTGCTCTTGCATTTGCCCGCTCAAGCCCGTCTCCCGTACTGCGCGTATTTAGTTCACTTGCGGCTATGGGCGCCGGCGGATTTCGGCCCCTTGACGCGTCCGCTCAGCCAACAGCGGCGGGGCTGACAGGTATGTGTTTCAAAAGGTTTGTTACCACCGAATTCAGCGCTAGTAAGCACACAATTAATGTTGGCCGTGCTCCGTGTAGAGGCAGAGGCCGCCAGCAAGCCGTGGGACATCGCTCAGCCAAGTTTATCAGCCGACAACCAGAACTATTTTTCAACGCCGCAGAGCCTTACTTCGCCCGGACGCGAGACTAGACGGAGCAACTTGGTAGCAACTGGCGATCAACCGCAGCTGAATTATTCGCATGCCGGTGGCCACGCGGCCGGACACGAGCAGCGCAGAGGCGCACAGGAGCGCGATCCGCGGTCCGGTTTGCAGTGGCAGAATTGGCGCGATGCGCAGCACAGTCCTGCGTCGCGGCCGTGCCTGCTGCGCTTGCCGCTACTTGAGAGCGACTCTTGCACTGTAAATAGCACTCCGAAGTGCACGATTGTGGTCTCGGGGATGTCACCGCTGGTCACTGCGGAGAAGCTGCGCGCGCATTTTGTGTCTTTTGGTGCAATTGGCAGCGTCCGCCTGGGGTATGATCAGTCGACAGGCATGAGCCTGGGAATTGCACGCGTTGACTTTGTCGCAGCTGCGCAAGCGCCCAATCCGCGCGCAGCTGCGAGCGACGCGTTGCAGAACGGGCAAACTGTCCAGCCCGGGCAGCCGCCAGCCACGCTGGAGCTTGATATCGGCGGCCGCTTTGACGATCTAATAACGACGCTGTTGCGTAAAGCGAACGAGCAGGAAAGGCGCGCGGCAACACCGCTACGACAGCCGGAGCTGCGACCCAAAGCGCCGGCTAGATCTCAATCGTACCGGCCTGATCTTTCGCCGCCCCCTCGCGAAAAGCCAGCGGCTGTTAGTGCTGTTAGGGTGCCGCGATCAAGCATCTCGTTTTCTCAGCATTCTGACAGCAGCGTTTGGCGCCACTTTGAGCGGTTTCGGCCGACAGCAGTGGTTCGCGATGGAGGCTACTGGTACATATTGTTTGCATCGGAGCGGGACGCACACCGGTGCCAGCGGCTAACCGATAAACAGTGGTTTGCCGGCAGATCCATCGATGTTGAGCTCTATGAGCCTATGCGCTCGAGCAGGCTGCTGGAGCTGGAGACGTTGGCCAAGAGCGGTCCGTCCGAGCCGAGGCCGATCACACGACTTCCATCGCTTGCGCCAGTGGATAATGAAGAAGACGATGGACAGTCGCTGCGGCGACAGCCAGGGCATGAATTGCACGAGCTTGGCTCATCGGATCCGGAGTTGTGGCGGCTGACAGAGGAGCTGCTGATCCGCGAAATCTCCGAATCTTTTTTGCGGGACCTTCAACGGCGACGGCTACAGGAATTAATATCGGAATTTATCCGAGAGCCTCGCAGACCAGTACTGGGCAGCAGTAGGCTCAACCAGGCTCCGGCCAAATCTGCAATGCGACAGCCGGTCGATACAGCGGCTATGCTTCGGCGAATGACGAAAAGTGCAATTGCAACTTCGGAGTCTCCTGTGCAGATAAACTCTATCTTGGCGGAGTTACCGAGCTTTCGGCGCGGGTCGGGCAGCACGCCAAGCTCGCGCAAGTCGAGGGCAGACACTGGTGGCCGTGTTGCGCGCGGCAGGCAGCTGTCTAGCCGGCGTCGAGCTGGCAGTGACGGCTCGGGGTCGGAAACGAGCGACGATACCGATGCGGCTATAGGATTTAAAAGCAAGGCGAGCAAGCGACGGCGGGTTGTGGGCGCTAAGGATTGCAGTAGCCTATTGGCTGCAGGCAGCTCGGACGTGGGCGAGTTCACTGACGACGAAGATTTCGCTGTAAATGACACCGTGGACTTTGCACCTGGTGCAGATGACGGTGGCTACCACGTGCCGGCAGCGGCGGGGGTGACTAAGCTGGGCACAAAGAAGGGCAGGCGCCCGAAAAAGACAGCTCTGGACACTTCGCAGCCTGAAACGCCGTTTGCCCTGGTAGAGGATGGTCACAATCTGCTGATAGATGAGCTTGATGCGCCCAGCCTTCCGGTCAACGAAACCGGGTCGGCGCGCACGGAGGGATTCTATTCTGCAGACCTGGTGCTCAAGAGCCTGTATCTGCCCCAGATCCATTCGCAGCTGCATTGGGCAGCATCATTTTTTGGCGGCACTGCCGCTGCGCTGGCGTCGCGGCTGCGCGGTGTATCAGACAAGGCAAGTGATAGCACAGGGCGTGGCGCGCGCGGCAATGCAGCGGCAATCAGCGACGCCAGTCTGTTCTACTCGCTGTCGCAAGCGACCATGGTCTCGTCTTCGCGCACGCATCGGGCGGCCAACCGCAAGCTGCGCGCAGAGTTCAGCATGGGAATTCGCAATATGGGCGAGGCAGCTGGCGGCTCGGGCAGCAGCAGTGCAGCAGGCACAGGCGGTTATAGCGCTAGCAACGGCGGCGGCGCCGGCGGCAGTAACAACGCGGCGGGCGACGCCGGGACCAGCTCAGACCTGCTCCGGTTCAACCAGCTAGAGTCGCGAACCAAGCGGCTGCGGTTTTCTAAAAGTGCCATTCATGACTGGGGGCTGTTTGCGTCGGAGCCGATTTTCCAGGGTGAGTTTGTGATTGAGTACATTGGCGAGCGCATCCGATCGCAGCTGGCGGACCTGCGCGAAGAGCAGTACGAGCGCGAAGGCATCGGCAGCAGCTACCTGTTCCGCGTTGACGACGAGATTGTGGTGGACGCGACAAAGTGCGGCAACGTTGCGCGGTTCATCAACCACAGCTGCGAGCCGAACTGCATTGCGCGCACGATTTTGGCCGACGGAACAAAGCGCATTGTCATTTACGCCAGCCAAGACATCATGGTGGATGAGGAAGTCACCTACGACTACAAGTTCCCGCCGGAAGAGGTGAAGATCCCCTGTCTGTGCGGCGCCACCAACTGCCGCGGATATCTGAACTAGACGGCGCGGGATTGTGGCTGGACAGTGTTGTTCGCGTGGCGGCTTTTTTAGAATACATCGCCAGTAAAAAATTTAGCACGGTAATGGTGACGAAATCGGTCAACTGAGCCGGCCAGGCGCCCCGCGCTGACGGCCGAGGTGCACCGGGCGTGCGCATGCCTGCGTACGTGCGCAGCAGCGCAGGGCTGCGCGGCCGACTCACTTGCCCAGCAAGCGCTGGTCGCGCTTGGGCAAATCGGAACAGAGGCCTGCTTGTGTGGTGAATCATCAGCGCGGCTTAAAAGGCGTGTTGACTGGCGCTGGGATGTCGTCTCTTTGTTGTTGCCTCGCCCTTCCTTTTTTTCTTCCTTTTCCGTTCAGCGACAATTCCGGACACTGTGCAAATGAGGTAAGTGCCCGCGCGCACGTGCCCAGCCCGGCCCGGCTCGGCCCCTTGCCCGATGACTGCGCGCTAACTTCCGCACAGCAGCCTTGCCGGTGTAGCGAACGCCTTCGCCGCCTGCCATACGAGCACCTCAGCACAACCGAGGGCTCCAGCCCGATGGGCGGCGTGTTCTTCGACACGCCCCGCTTTGCAAATTCGGTGCCGTTTTTCCGGTTTCAGCGTTTCGGTAAGCACAGCCACGCGGCGGTTGCGGCCGGAACAGCCGCAGGTCGCGTGCGGGCAATCCTGGCACGCATCGGGCAGGAGAGGGTGGGGGTGTTGGGCGCACCAGCGCCAATTATACGGGGTGCGTGTGCCCGCTGTGGCAGCGGTTTCCTGGTCGCTCGCGTCGCCATTGGCCGCACCCAAAAAGCTTTTCTGTCCCCCCAGGCATCCCTGCGCGCGGCTCTTCTCCGCACCAGCTCTAAACAACAACACCCTTTTCTTTCTGGCGCCATGCTCATTGTAGGCCACGGCGAAGTGCGCACGGACAGCGACCACAAGCTGGTGGTGGTCATGGTGGGTCTGCCTGCCCGCGGCAAGAGCTACATAGTCAAAAAGCTCAAGCGGTACCTGTCGTGGCTCGGGTTCCAGACAAAGATTTTCAACGTCGGCGACCGCCGTCGCCTGGCCGGGTCGGCTGACGAGTACGAGACGGCCGCTGAAGCGCGTGGCAGACTGCAGCGTCGGGAGCGCGCCGACGACGGCCGCGAGGCGCCGTGCTCGGGCTGCAGCAGCCCTGGGGGCTCGGGCGACAATGATGCGGCGGCACAGTGCGCCCAGTGCGACACACGGCATTCGTCGGCATTTTTTGACCCCGACAACAAAAAGGCCAAGCAAATCCGCGAGCAGGTTGCGCTGGAGGTGTTTGAGGATCTGCTGCGTTGGCTGCAGGCGGGCGGCCAAATAGCCATCCACGATGCAACAAACTCGACCATCGAGCGGCGACAGGCGCTGATCAGCCGCCTCAAGAGCGAAACTGACGTGAACCTGATGTTTGTCGAGAGCATCTGCAACGATCGAGACATTATCAACCGCAACATTAAGCTGAAGACACACAGCCCCGATTATGTCGGCATCGATCCCGATGCCGCCGAGGCCGACTTTCGCGCGCGCCTGCGCAACTACGAGCGTGCGTACCGGACCATTGGCGCGGCTGAGGAGCGGCTGGACGTCCAGTACTGCAAGATCATTGATGTCGGCAAGAAGGTCATTGCATACAACATCCAGGGCTTTCTGGAGAGCCAGGTGGTGTTCTACCTGATGAACATGAATCTGGAACCGCGCGTCATCTACATCACGCGACACGGCGAGAGCGAGGACAACGCGGCCGGGCGCATTGGCGGCGATGCGTCGCTGTCGGCCGGTGGCGAGCAGTACGCTCGGGCGCTGGCCCGATTTATTGACCGGCGGCGGCTTGATTTTGCTGTCGAGGTGGAAGAGTACAACCGCCAAGTCGCCCAGTCGCTCTGTAGCACAGCAAGTAGCACGCCCGGCACGTGCAGCGAGGCCGAGAGCGCGGGCGCACATTCTACTGCCGCTGATGCGCTGCGCCTGGAGCAGTCGCTGCTGAGCCGTCGCGTGCAGCCCGGATTTGAGGTGTGGACGTCGATGCTGAAACGGACCATGGAGACTGCCGAGTATTTTGACCCGCATATCTACCGTGTCAAGAACATCAAGTCGCTCAACGAGATCTACGCAGGCAAGTGCGAAGGCATGACGTATCAGGAAATCGCCCGCGACTTTCCCGAGGAGTTTGAAGCGCGCCAGCTGGACAAGTTCTACTATCGATACCCAGGCATCGGAGGCGAGTCGTATGCCGACGTGGTCCTGCGCCTGCAGCAGGTCATTGTCGAGCTCGAGCGGATCCGGCACTCTGTGCTGTTGGTGACGCACCGCGCCATGGCGCGCACGCTGCTTGCGTACTTTATGGATATTCCGACAACGCACATGCCCGACATGGAGCTGCCGCTGGGGTACGTCTATGCCTGCGAGCCGCGGCCATTTGGCAACCACCTGCGTGTCTGGCGCTACGTGCCGCACCTCGACGACTTTGAGGAGATCGATGCTGCAGCCGCGCTGCGAATCCGCTATCCCCAGACTCTCCCATCTTCCACCAGCGCCCCGCCCCTGCCGTCCCCCGCTGAAACGGCCTATTCTGCGCGCAATTGACCGAGTATAAGAGCTTCACGCGCCACGTTTTCCTGCGACCGCATGGCGTTTTTCGAACACGGTGCCCTGAAGGCGGATTAGGCCCTCTGATCAGCCATCAGGCCAGCCCAGCCGCAGCAGTTAACTCGCAGTGTGCTCGCATGCGCCTTTGCCCTCGCTCTTTCTTCTCCCCATGTAAAATAGCCCTGCTTCACCTCACTCACTTTGCACTTTTGGATAATACATCGCTGCTGGATGCAGGGACCTGCAAATGCCCTACTGGAGATCGTTGGCGATTCTCTTTTTGGCGGTGCAGCTGCATGCACCCCCGCCGGCCCTGCTTGCAGCGGCTCAGACCGATGTGGTGCATATGCGCTTGTTGAGCGCAGGTGCAGCGCCAGATCCAACGCCCAGCGCGCAGGCGCAGCAGCCCAGTGGCCAGCGGTGCCACCGCGCTGTTCGTCAGCAACCGCACAATTGCAGCTTTATTCGCGAGCAATGCGCCGGCTACGGCGACGGCCTGGTCAACTATGTCGAGAAATACTACTGCGCAGCCCCATCGTGGCACAGCGTCATGCTTGGTCTACTAGCTCTGTGGCTGTCGCTGCTGTTTATCTGGCTGGGTGTATCGGCCTCAGAGTACTTTTCGCCGAATATCAGCACGCTGGCCAAGCTTCTGCGTCTACCCGAAAGCCTGGCAGGTGTAACCCTGTTGGCCCTTGGCAACGGCGCCCCCGACTTGTCTTCGACGTACAGCGCTGTACGCGCGGGAAGCGCTGCGCTAGCTATCGGGCAGATAATTGGGAGCGCTTCTTTCATCATCAGTGTCGTGGTGTGTGCAACCACTTTGGCCGTGCCGATATACAAAGTGAGCAAACTGTCGTATCTGCGAGAGCTATGTTTCTTTGTCGCAACTGTCGGCATGGTGGCGATGATTGTGCTGTTTGAGCGACTGACGCCGACCATGGCTGTCTGCATGGTGGCCTTGTATGCGGCATACGTCCTCACGGTGGTGATAACCACATACTACGAGGAAAAGTGTCTGGAGTTGGAGCTGGAGCTGGAGGCCGAGGCGCAGCACATTGCCCACCGCGTAGGTGAGCAGCCGACTAGCAGCATACAGGAGCAGGGACCGCCAGCGGCTGCCAGCGTCGACGAGCAGACACGCCTGCTGTGGAGCGGCACAGAGGGCCCAATCAGCGGGACGGCAAGCAGACGACGGAACACCATCGGTGGCAGCGACATCGAGTACGAGGAGCGGGATTTGTGGGATTTAGAGCTGCTTAGGGCAGCTAACCCGTCGGCCAAAGCGCTTGGCGACTTTTTGCAGCAGCACCGAAAATCCCTGCTGGCAGCAGCTGAATGTAGCGATATCCTTGAGGAGATCTGTGTATCGCGATCCCATGCCAACTCGGCGTTTCGCATCGTTCCTGCGCACCACAACCTGCCACCGCCGGGGAGGTCACTTGTCTGCGGACCAGGTTCCAGACTTGGCTCTCAATTGGCACATTCGACGCGAGCCAGCAGCGCGCTTTCACACAGCAGATCTTGTAGCAGAAGTTCGATTGCGCTGTGCGCGCCGTCAATTTGGAAGCACTATACGATGCAGCCATGGTCTTCACGCCGTAGTGCGACCCATGACTCGGCAAACTCGCAATCGCAACCCGGTGAAGGATCTATATTTAGCTGCTGGGAGGAGCAAACCGACCAGCTCGCCCCGTCATGGCGTTCTCGCCTGCTGGACACAGAGAGTAGGCCAGGCAAAAAGGCTAGCTCTCTGCCGTCATCATTTACCGGCCAGCGTGTGACCCCGGCGCCTACTCAGCGCATGCTGCCGGCCTTGGAGCCATCGGCAATATATTTGCAAGGGCGACTAGAGCCTAGATCGAGCCTCAGCAGCGAGCCCAACGCCAAGCTGGCCGTTCCTTGCCGTCGAGCCGCAGGAGACCGGTCACCAGGAAGCGCGATTGTTGAAACAGTGCTGTCACTACATGATGCGCTTTCGTCTACCAGCGAAGTTAGTCTCGTCGGGTCGCCTACTGTGCCTTCCCAATCTATGGAGCCAGGCCTTAATCGTGCAAGCGCCAACTACGCGGCCTACTCTGCATCGTGCCAGGAGCTCCTAGGATCTTCAGGGTCAAAGTTCCACGCGGTTTTGTACACATGTGTGCCGACATTGCGGTTCTGGCTGCCCGGGGCAGCGCTTTTCCTCAAGGCATTTATCGCATTCAGTGCGCTACCCGTGCTGGCACTCACGCTTACTGTGCCAGTAGTGACGTTTACGCCTCACGATTTTGGAGGGCAGGTGACGTGCGACCATAGCGGCAGCGATGACGATGACCACAGCTTCCGAGGATTTCCTGTAACCGGCCCCGTCTGTGGCTCTGGCGCCAACAGAGACGAGGGGCAGCCGAGCAGATCGCTGACTCCTGTTCACATGCCAACGTACGCCGCAACTATTCCTGTGCCGGTAGTATCGGATGCCCAAAGTATACACGATGAGCCGCACTCCACCGCAGACCGTTATTGCTGCCACCATCAGAAAGCGATGGCAGACATTGAGTGGGCCGAAGCCGCGGTCTCGTACGCGCGATCAGCAGCATCAACGCTGTTTCTGTATGGGATCTTGTATTATGGTGATTATTTGCCGCTGGTGCTCAGTAGTTCTGTACGAGCAGCAGTGGTGGCAGTCATCGCGGGTCTTTCGATGCTTGCCAACTACGCCATGTCTATATGCTCAATACGGCGATACTGGAAGCAGATTGTGCCGTGTCTGGTCGGCTTTGCCAGCGGGCTTGTGTGGGTGTCAATGGTCGCCGACGAAATCGTATCTATCACGCAGGCGCTGGGGCTGATGCTTGGCTTGAGCGAAGAGATCATGGGGCTGACCATAGTCGGATTCGGTAACAGCCTTGGCGATTTGGTCACGAACCTGACGCTGGCTCGCATGGGCTATCCAATGATGGCGCTCAGCGCGTGCTTTGGAGGGCCAATGCTGTGCTTGCTGCTTGGAGTCGGCGTTGCTGCCTGCGGCAACATGACCAAGGCCGGCTTGAATGGCGGCTCGTTTGAGATTCCGTTTACGTCTCCGACCGTAATTGTCAGCACTGCCTGCCTACTGTTCAACTCGCTGCTGTTCTTGGTCTCAATTCCGCGCCATGGGTACCACATGACCCGGGCCGCTGGCCTGGCTGCGCTCACGGTGTACCTGGCCGGAATGGCGGTAAATGTGTACATCGAATGGTAATCGCTACTGCTGAATAGCTCGGCAAGCACGGGCACCCTGAATCCACCGTAAACACCCATTACCGTTTAAAGCGTGTCAGCATATTCGAAAAAAAGTCTAAACGTGAGAAAATTTGGCCGCGGCCAGTAAATGCTTTGGCTGGATGCTTTCCCGGCTACTGCCGCTGGATAAAGCGTCGACCAAACACGCTCGTAACCCGCCAAATAAGCGTAGACCCGAGCAGATATGCGATAATTTTGAACAGTATCAAAAGCTATAGCAGCCATTAATCGTTGCACATTGTACGCGTTATCGCGGCTATAAAAGCGACCCGGTCGGCCGCCAAGCATCCAGACCACTCAGTATCACATTCAACACATTCTATTCCATCGCACTGCTTTCAATCTTAGCAACATCAGGCTTATATTGACTACAACCATGAAGACCATCGCCGCAATCACTGCACTCGTTGCCGCTGTCTCGGCCCAGGCTGGTTCGCAGCCGATGGGCGCCGCTGCTCCTCAGGGCGCCATGGGCAACACTGGCCCCCAGGGGTCGATGGGCCCGCAGATGGGCGCCGAGGGTGCGACCCACGCCACCGCTTCCCCCAACGCAGGACCTGCTGGCAGCCCTGCCGGAGCTCGCGGAAAGAACATGTGGGCGTACCCGTACTATGGCGGCTATGGCAGCTATGGTGGCTACGGCTATCCCTACGGCGGCTATGGCGGCTATGGCGGCTATGGATACCCCTACGGCGGATACGGCTATGGCGGTTATGGCGGCTATGGCGGCTACGGCGGCTATGGCGGTTATGGCTGGTGGTAAACCGACCGGCGCTGGCTGCTATATCTACTCACCATCGGACTATTAGGCGTCTTCCTTTCGGCTAAATAACATGCACCAAATCTCAGTGTTAATCCTACTAGCAGAATTAATGAAAATGGCAAGGAAAAGAAAACTTTAGGCATAGAGCTATGCACCCGCCTGGCGCCGCTCCAGCTCCGATGTAATGCGCTGGTTGATAAAGTCGCGACGGGCCTTTTCCTCGTCGGCCGACAAACCAAAGCGCATCATGATCTGCTGGCGAACTTGCTTCTTGGTGATCGTCATTAGATCGGTGGTGGCAATAATTTCAGCAACCCGGGCAGCGAGCACCTCGTCAGAGACGCCCGAAGGCCACTGCTGCAGCGGCTGAGCGCCAGGCGGCGAGACGGGCGCAAGCGTAAAGTCGCCAAAGCCGCCTATGCCCGTATCTATCTCGCGCTGTAGCCCCGAGTTTGCGTCGCCACTCGAGGCAAACATCCCTGGGCTGTTGCCCGCGACCGATGGGAACGGGTAAGCGCCATGCATTGGCTGACTAGGCGCTGCTGAGTACGCGGCCGACATGCGTGGATCGTACATGGCCGCTCCTGGCTGCGCAAACGGGCTGCCACCAGCCTGACTCATGCGCGGATCCATGACCGGCGTGGTGGCCTGGCTCAGGCGCGCCTGGTTGAGGGTTGCCATCTCAAACGCGTTGGGCGGCATCATGCCACCGGCCATTGGCGATGAGCGGCCGGATGCCGAGTAGTCAAAGTTGCCACCAGGGAACATCGGGTTGGCATTGGCCGGAACGCTATTGTTCAGCATCGTGTTGTAGCCGTAGCCGCTGTCGTAGTAGACCGAGTTTGTGCCATAGTTGGACGCGGCATAGCCGGCCATTGACTTTGGCACGTTGCCAATGGCCGAACCCGGACGGTTTGTGGCTGCCGCTGCGCCGCCAAAGCGCGAGCCCGTTTCAGATGTGCCGTAGTGCGACTTTTGCTCGTCAAGCAGATCCATCTCGTAGTCGGACCACTTGCGCATCGGAATCGTCGACGTGTCAAACTTTTCGTTGTCCACCACGTACACATGCTTGCGGCCCGATTCACCAACCACCACGCGCGTGTTGCCCCACGAAAAGTCGTCAAAGTGCCAGAACGCGTAGATCGGGATCAGGAACGAGAACACTGGGATGGCCAATAGGTACACAATCATCCAGCCAATGTGCTGCCACTGCCGCTTGAGGATAAAGATCAGCGCCTGCATCCCGTAGATGGC
>JANBRV010000054.1:0-20086 GCA_027577835.1 Coemansia sp. RSA 2705
GGCAGCAGCGCGGCAGCACCAAAGAAGCCAGGCAAAAAGGCGCCGGCCGCAGCCAAAGGTAAGCTCTAGCCACCAACACCTCTCCTCTGCTGTCTGCGCTGGCAGGAACGGCGCTAAGCCACGGCGCGCACATATCCTGGATGTTGCCGCAGGGCCGGTATTTCCCTTCGTCTTTTCGCCCTTGTTCTCAAACAACACTTTTACGCGCGCGGCAGCAACGGCAGAGTTCAGCACATGTTGATACAGCGCATCCTGGACACGGCACACCACGAAACACACAGGCTTTAGAGATTGGCAAGGGTTGTTTGCATGCTGAGAGACACGCTAACGCGCACCATCGAGGTTTTGGGACGGGCGGTAGGCGTGGCAGGCAAGGTAGATGCGGCGGCCAGGGACATGGGCGCGCTGGCCATCGGCGAGGCGGCGGGCCCGACAGACACGCCTAAGGCGGGCAGGATCGACGTGGCGGCCGAGCACGCCAGGGCGCAGGCGCAGCGCGCGTCGCTGAGCCTGGTGGTGGTGGGCCACGTGGACGCGGGCAAGAGCACGCTGATGGGGCACCTGCTGTACGCGCTGGGGCAGGTCAGCGAGCGCACGGTGCGGCGGTTTGAGCGCGAGGCCGAGCAGCTGGGCAAGGGCTCGTTTGCGTACGCGTGGGTGCTGGACGAGACGGCCGAGGAGCGCGCGCGCGGCGTGACGATGGACGTGGCAACGAGCTCATTTGCGACGGCGCACCGGCAGTTCACGCTGCTGGACGCGCCGGGGCACCGCGACTTTGTGCCGAACATGATCTCGGGGGCCAGCCGCGCGGACGCGGCGGTGCTGGTGGTGGACGCGGCGCCGGGCGCGTTTGAGGCGGGGTTCGACGGCGGCGGGCAGACGCGCGAGCACGCGCAGCTGGTGCGCGCGCTGGGCGTGCGGCAGGTGGTGGTGGCGGTCAACAAGCTCGACGCGGTGGACTGGAGCGCGGCGCGCTACGGCGAGGTCACGGGGCGGCTGCGGGCATTCCTGCAGGGCTGCGGATTCGCCAGGGACGACGTGCGGTTCGTGCCGGTCGGCGGGCTGGGCGGCACGAACCTGGCGCGGCGCGCGGACCGCGGCTCGGCGCTGGCGGCGTGGTACCGCGACGGCGACGAGCCGGGGCCGAGCCTGGCGGAGCTGCTGGACACGCTTGCGGCGCCCGCGCGCGCGGTGGACGCGGCGTTCCGGCTGGCGGCGGCGGACGTGTTCCGCAGCGGCAGCGGCGTCAGCGTCGGCGGGCGCGTGGTGCAGGGCAGCGTGCAGGCGGGCGACGCGGTGGCGGTGGTGCCGGGCGGCGCGCGCGGCGTGGTACGCGCGGTGACGGCGGCGGCGGCGGCACACGACTGGGCGGCGGCCGGCGACGACGCCGTGGTGCTGGTGCAGGGCGTGGACGCGCTGCAGGTGCCCGCCGGCGCCGTGCTGTGCGCGCCGGCGCGGCCGGTGGCCGCCGTGTCGAGCTTCGAGGCGCAGATCGCCGTGTTCGACGCTGCCTCGCCCATCACCAATGGCTTCCCGGTTCTGGTGCACGTGCAGAGCGCCAGCGTGGCCGGCTCGGTGCGGCGCATTGTCGAGACGTTCGACGCGCGCACGGGCGCCGTGGCGCGCCGCCGCCCGCGGCTGATCCGGCGCGGCGCCACGGCGCGCGTGGAGATCGCCGTGGACGCGCCGCTGTGCCTGGAGCTGTTTGCCGACGTGCGCGAGCTGGGCCGCGTGACGCTGCGCCGCGGCGGCGAGACCGTGGCCGCGGGCATAGTGACGCGGCTGGGGCTGTGAGAGAACACGTGTGCTGTTCCCGGCGTTCAGTAAACGCTAGCTGCGCGCACGCTGATTGTGCTGCCAAGACATAGCATTCGCTGAATGCCTGCTCCGGCTGCTTTAAAGAGGTGCCGCCGTCCCGGCACCGATTCACACCATTGCTCTTTTTGACCCACCACCGGGTTTTCCAAATGTTATCACGATACACACTGTCGCGTTACCGCGCATTACTCGGAAATAAACTCCTGTCTACCGGTGCTGCACCAGCGGGTCGATCAGCGCGTTGCCGTTCAGCACCTCCGTGGTCGCCACTATGTAGCGGTGCGCGTGCAGCTGTGACAGCCGCCGCACCGCCGCGATCTCGGCCGACGTGCACCCGCCCAGAAACACCACCAGCGTGGCCGGGGCCGCCGCGCCCAGCCGCCGCGCGTCGGCGTCCGCCGGCACCTGCGCTATGTCGACGAGCGCGCCGGGGATCTGCGCCAGCACGTCCTCCCAGCCGGCCCAGCCGCCGCGCACGCCGCCGCCGGGGCCCGCGGCCGGCGCCTTGGGGCGCAGCAGCGCGTAGCGGCTGGCCGGCGACACGGCAGGGTCCTGGGCCAGCACCTGCAGCAGCCGCACGGCCAGCGGCACGTAGCCGGCGTACGCAAAGCCCACGTCGTCGCCCTCGGCCACCAGGTTCAGCGCGCGCCGCACGGCCGCGCCGCCGGGCGGTGGCTGGCGCGGCAGCAGCCCGGCGCGCTCCAGGCTGCGCAGCGTGGCCGCGTGGTGGTGGCCAAACGCCGCCACAACCTCGTCGCGCCACGCGTCCAGCGCCTTCGCGTCGCCGCGCCACAGCGCGCACAGACACAGCACGCGTAGCGCCGCGTGCAGCGAGCGTGGCGCGCTGGCGTCGTGCGCGCTGGCGTCGACGCCGGGCACGTGCGCGTGCGGGTCGCCCAGGGCCAGCACGCGTTCGATGTACGCGCGCTGGGCGCCGCGCAGGGCGCCGCCGGCCACCAGCGTCTGCTCGACGTCCAGCAGCGCGCCAAAGTCGTCGGCCTGCGTGCGCCGCAGCAGCGCCTCGGCCAGCGCCACGTGTGCCTTGAGCGCCTGGTGCTCGGTCTGCAGCCCGCCCAGCCGCCCCACAAAGCTGCGGATCTCCTGCACCGTGGTGGCCGCGTGCCGGCTCTCGTACGACCGCTGCAGCTGCCGCGACAGTGCGCCCAGCACGCCGCCCACGTCCTCGAAGCTGGCGTCGCGCACCGCCGCGTACACGTCGCCGCTGAGCCCCACGCGCCGCCCGTCGCCCGCCGCCACCGCGCCGTCGCTGATGCCGAACGTCTCGCTGAGCAGGCCCTCGTACGTCAGCTGCGTCAGCAGCGGCGTCGTCACGTCCGCCGCGCGGTCGATCAGCACCGCCGCGTCGAACGCCTGTGACGCCACCAGCGCGCCGCCGCCGCCCACCTCGCCGCGCATGCGCTGCAGGGTCTGCGCCAGCGCCAGCGCGTAGTCGCCCTTGCCCACCAGCCGCGGGAACACTCCCCACAGCCCCTGTATGCGCATCAGCCCCCGCGCCACGCTGGCGATGCTGCCAAAGTCGCCGTCCGCGTACAGCGCCGCGAACATGCCCGGCTGCTCCAGCGACACCACGTCGCTGGCCAGTGGCACCGCGTCCAGCCGGAACTCGCCCAGCGCCACCGACCCCAGCACGCCCTCTTCCTCCAGCACGCGCTCCGCCAGCAGCGTGCGCCGCGGCACCAGCTGCACCGAGTGCTCGCGTCCGCCCTGCGCCCGCACCTGCGCCGCCACCGCGCGCAGCTTGCGCACCTGTGTCTGCACCACGTATACCACGCCCTGCACCTCCGCCTCTCCCGCCCCACCCGCGTCCAGCACATACATCTTCGCCACGCCGTGCTCACGCAGCACCGCAAAATCCACCACTGCGCTCAGCGCCGCCGACACGTCGCGGTCCAGCACCAGCGCCTTTGCCCCTCGAATCTACCTGTTCTACCATTAGTGCCCTCATTCAACACGCCCTCGCAATCCCCCCACCGCTGCCTACCGTGTCCAGTATCGCTATCAGCTCGTTGCGTAGAATCTCCTTGAGCTGCAGTATCTGCGGCCCGCTGCTGTCCGCGCCCTCCGCCGCGCTGCTGTCCGACCCTGCCATTGCAATTTGTAAACCTGTAGAATAACACCCGACTCAAAAAAAGTAATGCTAAAACACCCCGTCAAACACCAGCCCCCGCTTCAGCGGATGCGCCTCGGTTGTAAACACCCACTCGTCCAGGCTGATCACGTCATGGTCCGCAAACGTCAGGTACATGTACTTGAACGTCTCGCCGAAGAAGAACGACTCTGTCGAGTCTATCACGTTGTGCACCCCCGTCGTCGCCGCGTCCACCGTCACGTTGCCCGTCCCCACGTACCCGTTCTCCACCCGGCAGTTGCGCTGCATCCCCTGCCAGATCCCCCACACGCGGTCCGCGTACTCCTGCTTGCCCGTCAGCCGGTACATCACAAACAGCGACTCTATCAGCTCCGGCCGCAGCACGTAGTACGGCCGCTCCAGCGCAATCCCGTACCGCTCAACCTGCGCCCGCCCCTGCGCGCTCAGCTGCAGATAGTCGCTGCCCACGTTCTTGCGCACAAACCGCACCGCCTCCGCCCCCAGCGAGCTCGCCATCTTGTCAAACACACTGAACCCTGCCTCCAGCAGCTGCTCGGCCAGCGCAAAGTACGTGTCCGACCCGACAAGCTTGCTGGCCAGCCCCAGCGTGCCCGGCACAAAATTTGTAAACGTGTCCACGTACGGGTAGAACTTTGCCCCGTCCACAAACCCCGGAAACAGGAACCCGTCCGAGCTCTCAGCCGTCCCGTACTCCCGCAGCGCCTGCACGCTCTCGCGCCACAAATCCAGGTTGCGGTGCAGCATAAAGTCCGACAGAATCCACGTCTTGGCCAGGTACTCGTAGAACGAGTCGCCGCCGCCGCCCCAGTATGCTGCGCTGCCCGTGAACCGCCCACTTAGCATGTCAAAGTCTAGCGGGTACATCCCTGGGATCGTGTACAGCGACGTCGGGTCGTGCGGGCTGTTCCTCTCCAGCATCACCGTAATCACCCGTTGCGCTGCCTCGTGGTACGTTGCGTTTCCCGTGTGCTGTGACAGCCGGAAAAACTCCATCTGGTACGTGCCAATCTCCGCCAGATTTGTCGCCGACGTGCCCTCGGTCTCGCTCGATCCAACCCCCGTAGTGATGTTCAGCATCTGCCACGGCAGCCCCAACGGCGTGTCAAACGCCGGCATCAGCAGATCCGCCAGCTCCACCGCCTTGCTCAGGAACACCGCGTCGCCCGACAGCTCAAACCCCGACAGCAGTCCGCCCAAGTAACGGATGTTGGTCTCAAACACCTTTGCCAGCTGCCCGCCGTCGTTGTGAAAGTCGATGTTGACCACATGCTGCTGCGCCCGTGCAAACTCGTCCTTTAGACCCATCACCCACATTGTGTCTAGCGCGTCCACGATGGTCGCGCCCCAGCCGTTGCGCGTGGTCTTGGGTGCGCGCTTGATTACATCGATCTCGTCGGCGCCGTACGCGTACTTTTTGTACCCGCCCCATGCGTACATGAACCCGTTCTTGATTGCTTCCGCCCGCGCGTGTCGTGTCTGCCGCTGCTCGGCAGTTTCGTCCGAAAAGTCATGCTGCACTGTGCGCGAGCGCAGAGCGTCGAGCTGCTGCCGGTTTGCCGGGTTGCCCTGGCGGTCAAGGACCCCGCCCAGCGGCTGCATGGCCTGGGTGCTGGCCAGGGTTAGTCCTAGTATCCATGCTGAAACAAGCTGTACCTTCATGGCCGATAAGTGCAATCGTATGCAGGGCTGGCCGTTGGTTCAGGAGCCTGGTTGTGCTTATATAGGCGCGACCAGGGCGATGTGGAGGAAAGAGGAAATCTGCGTGGGTTTGCGTGTTAGATGTCACTCCCTGTCGCGTTATATATGTCTGTATGCGGGTTACGTGTGTATGCGAAGCGGTTTGAAAGAGTAGCTGGAGCGATTAGCTCAAGGTGCCTGGGATGCGTCTGTTATATACGAGAATCCGGCTATTTTGAACTGTGCCTCCCTCCAAACGCTTGTCAATGGTCTGGTTTGGCTAATTGCATCCAGCGCTGTTTACGTTTAGGCCGCTTTTAGGGATCGTTAACAATCGAGGATGACATTCTTTGCCCGCTTTTGCTGGCCCTTGTTGCCGCAACAGTAGCTCATTTTTAGCCTGATTCCTGGTGTGGCGCCAGGGAGCGGTCCGTCCACAAAGCCCGCTCTCCCAAAATGCGGGCGGCCAGCACAGTAGCATTTACCAGGCTTCCGAAACATTGCCCGGTCCGCAAGAATGCATCTCGCAAACCCGTTGGCCAAGCGTGAAGCTAAAAATGTCGGAATTTAAGACATAAAATTACGTGTTTTTAAGCCCGGCAGCCCTAAAAGGTGCCGTTGAATGAGGTCGAGCGCTTGAATGGGTGGCCTTCGGTCGAGAAGACATAGTCGTCCAGCGAGATCACATCGGGACTGGTAAACGCCAAGTATATGTACTTGAACGTCTCGGAGAACACAAACGATTCCTGCTTGCCGATAAGACCGCCGCGCCGGCCCAGACGCACGTCGCGTAGCCCGGCAAAGCCGCCGTCGACGGCGCAGTTGGCCTTGATGCCCTGCCATATCTCCCAAATCCAGTCGGCGTAGCGCTCATCGCCAGTGATGCGATAAAAGTAGAAGATTGACTCAATGACCTCGGGGCGCATTAAGTAGTACGGGTGGTCCAGGTAGAAGCCGTACTTTTTGATTTCGGCGCGCTGCGACTCGAGCAGGTCTGAGTCGTCGTCGCCGGCCGGCAGAAAGCCAAAGTTCTCGGGGCCAATGTGCGTAGGCATCCGCGCAAATGTGTTGTAGCTGGTCATTAGCAGCTCGTGCGCAATGCTAAGCGTCTCGTTGTCGTTGAGCAGCCGCGACGCCAGCGCCAGCGTGCCCGGGAAGAAGCACGTGAACGTGTCCGAGATTGAGTCGAGACCGTCGTCGTCGCCTACGGCCATATACAGCCGCCGGTCAGAGCCGCGCGACAAGATGTACTTTTTGATGCTGTGCATGCTCTCCTGCCACATGTCCAGGTTGCGCTGCAGTCGGAACCCCGACAGCGCCCACGTCTTGATTAGGTATTCGTAGAACGAGTCTGACCCGCCGCCCAGGTTCGGCTTGCCATTGATAAACTTGCCCGTTTTGATGTCCAGAAACACCGGGTAGAGGCCCGGGACCGAGTACACTGAGCCTCGGCGGGGCTCGTTGCGGTCCAAAATGACGTCAAATACGCGCTGAGCGGCCTTGTGGTAAGACGGATCATGCGTGAGCTGCGATAAGCGGAAGAACTCGAGTTGGTACGAGCCAACCTCGGCCAAGTTGTTGAGCGTGGGCGGGCCGGCCTCAGAACTGCCGGTGCCAGTCTGCACGTCCCACATCTGCCAGGGAATGCCGGTGCTGGTGTCAAATGCCTCCAGCATGATGTCGGCCAGCGCGGTGGCCTGCTTCAGAAACATGCGGTTTCCCGACAGCTCGTACGCCGAGATCAGGCCGCCAATGTAGCGGATGTTGGTCTCAAAGACCTTTGATGGCTCGCCGTCGTTGCGGTCAAAGTTGATCTGGCGCACTTTCTCGGCGGCCTCGGCAAATTCGTCGTCCAGGCCCATGATGTGGATGGTGTCCAGTGCGTCCACCAATGTTGCACCCCAGCCGTTGCGCGTAGTCAGAGGCTCTAGCGTCAGCGGGTTGATCTCGTCGGAGCCAAACGCGTACTTTTTGTATGCGCGCCACGCGTGAACAAAGCCCTTGCGCACGTCTTCGGCGCGGTGGGCGCGAAGCCGCTGCAGCGATTCGTCGTCGGTGAAGTTGTTGGCCTGCACTGGATTGCGCATGAAGCGCGCAATCTCGCGGCGGTGCGGAACATGACCCTCGAGCCCCTCCATACCGCTGGCAATGTGCTTTGCCGCGCAGAGCCCGGTAAGCTGCCCCAGAAACAGCAGCGGCAATAGTAAGCACTTCATTTTGTGGGTAGTTATAGCAGGAACAGCGGATGTTTGGAAAGGCAGCTAGGCTTCTCGGCTCATTCGGACATCCACTGGCTTATGAAGCACCCGCTTGCCGAGCAGATATGCTAGGCTTCCACGCTCACGCTCGGGCGGGATTTAATAGAAAGAGGGGAACTGTGTGCCTAGTTCCAGCTGCTTGCCATGCTATTTTCCCAGGATATTGGAGGCGAAGAAGTACGCGACAGAAATTGCAATATGGCCTGCGAACCGCACTGCCGAGTGCGGGGGGGGGGAAGCGGGCATTCAGCAAGCAGACTGAGGGAGCCATCTCAGACGCGTGCGCAGTAGCATTCCCAAGCGCTGATGCTAGCGGGAGCCAGAGCCGCACAGAAGCCGCACAGGCCGGCCAGATCGCTGGGCTGGATGACCCGACGTTGTCGCGCCTGACAAGAGCTAGATAATTTATTACACTAGAAACGCAACTGAGATTAGAGCTTTGGAATCCGGATCCTACGGCTGATCATCAGCGTGCCGCTAACAGCATACATGAGCACGAGCGGGTGGAACTCGTAGCCCGGAAAGACGGTGACCTCGCCGCCCCAGACAAAGTCGGGGGTGAATGCCTGGCTGAAGGAGGCAAAGGGGCCCTCGTGCTGGAACACGGGGTTGGCAAAGCGCCAAAACTTGCCGTGGTAGACGCCGTAGGCCAGCACGCCAACAATCACAAGCGTGGTCGGGATGGGCGTGCCCTCAAAGTACTTGACCTTGCCGTTCTGGTCGGTGGGCAGCGACGCGACAGTGGCATTGAAGCGCGCCAGACGCGCCAGGCCGCAGCACACAAAGTACGTCAGCACGACCAGATCAAGCATCTTCTGAAAGCCGCAGGCAAAGCCTAGCACGGCCGGAGCCAGGCCAAACGAGCAAAAGTCGGCCAGCGAGTCAAGCTCTTGGCCCAGCAGGCTGGTGGTGCCGTGCCAGCGCGCAACGCGGCCATCAAGAAAGTCAAACATGACGCCGAACGGGATGCACCAGAACGACGAGAACAAAAAGTCAGTGCTTTGTGTCAGCAGCGCCTTCATGGCAAACATCAGGCTAAGGCAGCCGCACACGCCGTTGCCCAGAGTCACAAAGTCCGCGGGCTGGAACGAGCGCACCATCGAGAACCGCGACGGCAGTTGCGGGTCGCTGGACTTGCGCTTGGGCTTCTTGGACGGGGCCATTACGCAAAATACGCCGAATTCGAGAGCTGAAAAGCAGCAGAGCTGAGCAAGCAGCTGACTTTGAACGTGCAGGCAAGCTTAGCTGGTTTAATAGCGTACTAAATCTAATCGTAATCTACGGCGCGCCCAGCAGCGTGTCCAACGCGCGGTCAAGGCTGCCGCCGGCGTCGGCCAGCCGCTGGGCGGCGGCGCCAAAGGAGCGCGTGTGCCGCGCCAGCCACAAAACGCGTGCAAGCGCGGTGGCCTCGGCGGCAGTGCGCGCCTGGTAGTCGGCGCAGACCTCGGCCAGCACCCGCGCGCGCGCATCGCGGTCGACGTGCTTGACGGCAACGCGCAGGGCGGCGACAATCGGGCGGTGGTCGCTCTGCATGCACTCAAGGCGCTGGTAGTCCAACGGTGCAATGCAGCCCTGCGCGTCATGGTCGGGCGTCTGGCCGCGGAACAGCACGCGGTCGCACCACGCCGGCGTGCGGCGCTTCTCGCTGGTGTCGTAGCGCTCGGTGCCGACGTCGTATTTGTACGTTGGGCGAAAGCGGATGGGCATCTCGTGGAACGCGCGCAGCGCAAAGCCAGCCGAGCCCACATCACGCACCTCCTCATCGTCAGAGGCGTCTGATGACGACATCGACGACGGCGAGCGGCTACGCGACACGTCGCTGGGCAGCCCCGACGGGCTGACGGCAAACGGCGGCGGCACGGTGGTTGGGCGCGCGTCACCGGCAAGCATGGGCAGCAGCTGGTCAAACTGCAGCAGCGTGTCCAGCTCGCCGGCGTCGACAAGGCGCTCGGCCTGCATGCGACTGGTGCGCAGGCGGAAGTTGAGGTCACCAGAGAAGAAGCAGGCGGCGT
The DNA here is from genome assembly GCA_027577835.1 of Coemansia sp. RSA 2705. Taxonomy (NCBI): domain Eukaryota; kingdom Fungi; phylum Kickxellomycota; class Kickxellomycetes; order Kickxellales; family Kickxellaceae; genus Coemansia; species Coemansia sp. RSA 2705. The sequence goes on from JANBRV010000054.1 coordinate 9,897, forward strand.
GGTCCAGGAAGCGCTGGCCATCGCCGCCGTCGACAAACGCGTCCAGCGTCGTGTTGGCCAGATCTGCAGCTGGCGCAGCAAGCTGCAGGGCCTGGAGCTCCGCGGCTGGGCGCTTAAAGGCCAGGCCGCGCACAATCGCCGCGCAGTGCTGGATACGCGCCAGATTGTTGCCGGCCGACTCACCGGCAGCCAGGTGCGCATTGACAAAGCACAGCGACGTGTCGTCAAACACCACGCGCACGCCAATGGCGCCCTTGTTGCCATGCAGGCCGCCCAGGCCAGTCTTGACGTGTGCCACGTCGACCTCGTGCACGGCGCGATACACGTCGTCGCGCGCAAACACACACACAAACAGCCCCACCATGTTCTGGCACTCGACAATGCGGAAGCCCGCAGCAAACGCGGTGCCGCGGGCCAGGGCGCGCTCCAGGGCGCGGCGCCACAGGCCGTAGCGCTTGGAAATGTCGGCGCGCTGCTTGGTGGTGTTGCGCCACAGCGACTTTGCGGTCATCTTCTTTGACTCCAGATCCACAACCTCCTGCAGCCCCACAACCAGCAGCTCGGGCGCCGCGCCGCACGCGCCCAGCCAGCGCGCCACAAACCCGCGGTCCGCGCGGTCCAGCGCGTCGGGCTTGACGGCGCCAATGTTCCACGAGTTGATCTGCACGGTGATCTCGCGCGTGCGCGCCAGCGCCGGCGTGCGGCGCCGCAGATCGGCGGCCATGCGGTCGTGCGCCAGCGCGCCGTCCCAGAAAAACACCGAGCCGTTGGCGTGCACGCTGGCCACCTGCAGCTTGGCGCGCGCGGTCAGCAGCGGCGTCCAGTCGACGTGGATGGCCGCCACGGCGCTTTCGGCGGCTGCCCATTCCTTGGCCACGGCCCACGGCTCGCGGCTCGTGTCAACCACGGCGAGCCGGCCCGATGCCAGCCCCACCCACACATGGCGCTCGCCTACGCACGCCAGCGCCGTCACGCGCGCGTCGCGCTCGCCGCCGCTCATGTCCAGCGTGCGCCAGCGCTCGCGCGATCCGGCGCGCCACGCCAGCACGTGGCCCGCGTCGGTGCCCGCAAACACCAGGCCGCGCGCCGCCGCCGCCGCCTCGTCCATCAGCCCGGTGTTGGCGGCCAGGCACGTGATGGCGGCGTCGTGGGCGGTCAGGCCCAGCTGCGCCAGCCCCAGCGCCGCCGACGCCGGCTGCGGCGCCTGCGACGACAGCAGCGCCGAGCCGGCCACGCTGGCCAGCGGCGCCGACGCGCGCTGCGGGTCAAACACCCACACGCTGCGCCCGCCGGCCAGCCATAGCTCCTGCGGCCGCGCCAGCAGCAGCATCGGCCGCCCCGCGCGCCGCGCCAGCTGAAGCTCGCTGGATATCGAAAACTGCCGCTGCGGCGCCATTGGCTGGTCGCTCGCAGTGCCGCGGTCGTGCCACACCTCCACCAGCCCGTCGTCGCGCACGGTCCAGATCTCGCCGGGCCCTGCAGCAAACATGTGGAAGATCGGCGCACGTGACGCCGACTGCAGCCGCTCCTGGTACGCGCCGGTGCTGCCGGTGCTCAGCACCAGCACGCGCCCCAGACTGGTGCTAGCCCACACGCGTGTGCATTCGGCCGCCGGGTCGCGCGCTGCCTGCACCGGCGCGATGCCCACAAACCGCTCCTCGGGCCCCGGCGCGTTGTGGATCGCGCCAATCTCGCCCGTGTCCACGCGCGTGCACACCACACGCGCGTGGTGCACAACCACCGCATACTGGCCGCCCAGGCACGACACTGCCGGCCCCGCCGCATCCAAGCTCAGCACCGGGTGCACGCCCAGCGACGGCGGCCGCCGGTTGCATCCGCGATAGCTGGGCTGCGCCGGCCGCAGCGCCGCGTCGCTGCTAAAGTCCAGCGCCGTGCGCGCGTGGTTGCTGGCCGCAGCTGCTGCGCCCACACGCGCTGTCGACGACTGCCGCGACATTGCTGCGCTGCTGGCCGGCGTGTGCGCGTGGTCTCCAGGTGACGCCATCTGATCTGGCGTGGTCGCATACCCAGCCGCCTGCGCTGTTGCCGCCGGCGGCGGCGGCGGCGGCGGAAGTGACGCCCGCGCCTGTGCTGTACGTTTGACGGCCTGCGACAAAAACGGCAGCGGGGCTGGCGGCGGGGGAGGGGGCGGCAACACGGCCGCCCGCTGGGACTGCGGGGGCGCTGGGGGCGGCGGCAGGGATACGCCGCGGGGAATCGCGGGGACTCCGCCCTCTACAGGGACCGATACGCTCTGGCTGCGTCCAAATGCGCCATGCTCGGCTCCAGGAATCGGCGACTACATGGCCAGCTGAATTAGACTATCTTTGTGGGTGCTCTGTCGTGGCGACAACCAAAAGCTTACCTTTATTGCCCCCAGACGAGCCGGCTTTGGCGGAATCTGGGGTGGCATGTGTGCATCTGCTGATAGCACGCTGACCGGCCGGTGCGTCTGCGGCGGTGGCGGCGGTGGCGATATGTATGCGCGGCCCTCAGCGCGCCCGATGCTTGGCCTGGGCGTGCTATCCGCGCTAAATGGCTGCGTGTCTCTGGAGTCGAACGGTGACTCCAGGTTGTCTAATCGCGGGGCCATTGGGTGCCGGGCCACATCGGTTGCTCGCCGTGCTAACACTGGCACTGCTGACGGCAACGGCGGCAGCGGCGACACTGGGCACATCTCCATCTCGGTTACATCCGGGAGCTCCGGGCTGGCAAATGGATTGGGCACTGCCGATGACGGCACGGCTTCTGGAGGCTGGTCGTGCTGCGCGCGGTAGATGCTCTGTATCCGATCCTTTACGCTGACTGCACTCAATGGCGCCTCGTCCGCTCCCGGGCCTGCGTCGGCATCCCGCTGTGCCTGCACAGCCGGGACTCCATTACGTGGTGGGTGCAGCACACCATCCCCAAGTGCGCCTTGGGGCTGGATCGGCGCTGGCTTATTTGGAATCGGCGGCTTTGGCGCCTGTGACGGCGGCGCCGCCGCTGGCAGTCCGGTGTCAGTGCTGGGCCGCAGAGCCCGCTGCGACGCCCGTGACGACGGCCGGGCTGCGCTATTGCCCAGCCCCAGGAGCGCAATGCGCTCAGCCAGCGTCTTGGGCTGCGCGTCCTCGCCGTCGCTCATTAACTGTACAAGAAGAAACCACGAGGGAGGGGCTCGCCGCGATGTGAGCAAGCACGCTGAATAATAAAAAAGCAACGAATTGAAAAAACTGTACACAAAAACGGGCGACAAACAAAAGTGTGGAGCAGCCGAGTTTGGCATGCATGGCCAGTGCAAATTACGTCGAGTGCGACTTCCCTTTGACTGTCCCCGTTTGCACCGCGCCGCACTGCGTGCTTTTTTGCTTCTGCATTCAACCTTTTTTTGCTCATTTTTGGCTGCTTTTCCAAACGTCGTTTTTCTTTAGCCTTTGCATGGATAAAGTACACAGCGGCAGAGAAGGGCAAGGCGGTGACAGCGGCGCTTCCGGTGGTCGGGCGCGCCAGGCGGGCGCATCAGACCGGGATCAAAACCATCAGCCGTCAGCAGGACCGGTAGCACCAGCCGAAGCAGCAACAGCGGCCAACACGCAGGAACCAAGGGCCAAGCCCAGCCGACGGGGCAAAAAGAGCCAGAATGGGCAGCGAAACCCCGCGCCAAAGCAGACTGGAGAACCGCAGCAGCCGCAGCCGCAGCCGCAGAAGAACAGATACCGGCGCAAAACCCAGGCCATCGACGGAATCGACGGCGACCAACCAGCTGCTAAACCAGGGCTGCGCGCCCGCAAAAACATGGCGGAAACAGCGACGAATTGGAGAGCGCACCCAGCAAAGGATCCGCTGCAAGCTCAAGATTCGAACCAGGGTCCGGAGCCAGCAGCCGACGCGCCGCAGCCCAAGCCACCGCGCCGGGCCTTTGCCGACCATTATGCACCCAAAAAAGTTGATGCGTGGCTGGCTGCCGGCCGCCTGGTACGCGGCGTGCTTCGTATTAACCCGAGAAACACCGCTGACGCATACGTGTCGCTGGACCAAACGCCCAGCGCCCAGGCGCAGCGCAACTACCCGGAGCTGAGCAACTATGTCATTGGCAGCAGCGACGATATATACCTTGGCGGCTCCGAATGCCGCAACCGCGCAATTTCCGGCGACATTGTCGCGGTAAAAATCCTTACGGCCAAAGCAGCGCAGCGCGTGTACGCACGCCATCGCCGTGGCGGCGACAGACGTATGGACAAGATGGCCGCCGATCGGCGCGCGCGCATGGATCGCATGGCGGACAGTGTGCGCGCAGTCAGCGCCAACATGGCCCCCGACGACGTCACTCCGTGTGAGGCATCATCTGAGGACAGCCTGGAGTCGGCGGAAAATGGCCGCACAGGCGCGCGTGTTCCAGCGCTGTTTGGAACAGTGGTGGCAATCATCACGCCCAACTCCGACAGAACGTTTGTCGGTACGCTGTCTAATCGGCCGCCGGTGGCTAAGGGGCCGTCGGAGTGCGACAGCGAGCTAGCCAACGTGCTGTGGTTTCGGCCGCTGGACAAAGCCCTGCCAATCATGTTTGTGCCCAAGGCATCTGTGGCCAAGCAGCCACGGACTAACGAAATCTGTGCCGTGCACATGGGCGCGTGGGACGCAGCGTCGTTATATCCTTCTGCAAAGTATCTACGGAGCCTTGGAGAGCGCGGATCGCTTGAGATTGAGACCGAGCTTATCCTGGAAGAGAACAGCGTCAGCACTGAGGCGTTTGCGCCCGGTGTGTTGCGCTGCTTGCCCAAAACGCCATGGCGGATTCCCAGCACCGAGCTAAAGTACCGGACCGATCTGCGTCAGGAGTGCGTATTTTCTATCGATCCGCCCACAGCACGCGACCTGGACGACGCTGTCAGCTGCCGCGAGCTGCCGAACGGCAACGTGCTGATTGGTGTGCACATTGCCGACGTGTCGTACTTTGTGCGCCCACGGACAGCACTGGACCGCATGGCACAGCAGCGTGCAACCACCACGTACATGGTGCAGCGCGCGTATCCGATGCTGCCGTCGGTTCTCTGCGAAGACCTGTGCAGTCTCAATGCCGGCGTGGACCGGCTGGCATTCTCTGTCATGTGGGAAATTGAGCCCGCAACTGCGACGGTCTGCTCGACGTGGTTTGGACGTACCGTCATTAGCTCGGCATGCAAGCTCAGCTACGATGATGCACAGCATGTGATTGACGGCGGACATCTGAGCAAGTCGATTGCATGCTTTGAACACAACGGCGCACGCACCAGGCCGGCATCGGCACAGCGGCGCAACGAGATTGAAGCCAGCATCGGCTGGTTCTACCGGCTGTCGCTGATTATGCGCAAGCGGCGGTTCGACACCGGTGCACTGTCGCTGCACAGCGCGCGGCTGAGCTTTGAGCTGGACGATGCCGGGCAGCCAGTCGCCTGCCAGCCATACGCGATTAAGGACAGCAACCGCTTGATCGAGGAGTTTATGTTGCTGGCCAACATGAGCGTAGCCGCGCGCATCGAGGCGAGCTTTCCCGACTCTGCGCTGCTGCGTCGCCACGCGCCGCCTCTCGAGCGCCGCCTCGAAGACGTGTGTCGCCAGCTTGCTCACACGGGCATTGTAATTGACACCCAGTCAGCCGGTACCATCTCGGACTCTATTCGGCGCATCTCCGATGCAGATACTCGCTACACTGTCGAGGAGATGCTGACCCAGCCGATGCAGCGCGCCGCGTACTTTTCGACTCATGCCATCGAAGACCGCGCTGAATACCGCCACTACGCACTTAACGCGCCGCTGTACACGCATTTTACTTCGCCGATCCGCCGCTATGCCGACGTTATTGTGCACCGCCTGCTTGAGGCATCGCTGGCCGTTCACGGTAACCATGTCACTGCCGAGCACGCGCTCCTGCCACCGTATTACTCGCCCTTCTTCCCGCGAACAAATGCCACCGGGTCGCTTACCACTGCCATCCACGACTCGCAGAGCATTCTGGTTCCTGCGCCCGAGCTTCTGGCAATCATGGCGCACCAGTGCAATCTGCGCAAAGACGCTGCAAAGAAGGCGCAAGATGCCAGCTCGAAGCTGTTCCTGGTCAACTACCTGGCTGCCACTGCACTTCGCACCAGTGCCCCTGGCGTCATCACACAAGCCATTGTCACCAAGGTTGGCGAGAATGGTATCTCATTTGTCACACCTCTGTTTGGTGTCGATGGGATCATCTACATGGACCGCATTGCTGACCGCAAGAACCAGGTCGTTTCTGCCGATGGCCGCGAGTGGAAGCTGCATCTATGGTCTGTCAAGCAGGCATCCGTCACTCTGGTATGGACTGCCACCCCAGATCCTAAGGACCAGCTTGCATCAAAGCTCTCTGCCCTGGTTATTGACGACACCAGACATGCCGTTGTCAGCCTCCAACATAATGGTGCTGTCGAAACAGTTACCCAGACGTACTGCATCTTCAACAAGATTTCTGTCTGTATCATTCCTGAAACGAGTCCTCCCGACCTGACTGTCAAGCTCGTCATGCCCGGCGTGTAGCCAGTGCGTTATTTTTCACAATACACTCCTACAAAAATCCGTGTAATTAATTAAAAGTCAGGTGACTGTGTAGTGGCATTTTCTCATAATAGCTGCGATGGCTCTCCGCGGCCCCCTGGTCTTTAAATTCGCTGGCGCTTCGAGCCTCCAAGACGAGAAATCCTTACATTCCTCTCAAGCCTTTTGGCTTTGATCATTTTTTAGTAACATGTTCTTCTAAGAGTAACATCTTAGATTGGAGGCATCACCTCCAAAATTGATGTTCAAATTTTTTGTTTGGGCATGTTTGCTGCTATGGTCCCTGCTTGCACACCGAGCACAGATGCGGGTGGCCCAGGTATTGCACTACCTCCCGGTGCTGCCCACCCTCCACCCCCCTATTTGAGAACAAACGAGAAAATAAGCAGCCACATTTCGCTTCTGCTCCAATGTATGGATTTCTGCCAGCCAGTATTGGAGGTAGAAAAGTGACAGTCGGTTGTGCTATTGCTACTAGCGAAAGTGCCATAAACGGCCGATGCTGCTGATTATTGCAGTCGGCATGCTGCTGATAAGAAGCGGCATTGTATTTAGATAGAGTACAATAAATTGATGCCAGACATCAGTTGCTAGATATCATGTTGGCTGTGCTGCAACATTGACTTTGAATCCACTGCACAAGCACTTGCTTTGGCTATATAAATGTGCAGTGAGTTGCAATGTTGGCTTGTATCCTCACCACCACCACTACCACACCAACAAACACATTTTAGCTCACTCTATTTGCTCTTTTATTCAACTACTCGTCTAATAATCACCAACATGTTTGCCAACATTGCAACCATTGCTGCTTTCTGTGCTCTGCTGGTGCCTGCACTGGCTGTTCCTGCTCCTGTTAATGGCCTGGCCAAGCGCTGTGGAGGCTGGGGTGGCTGTGGCTGCAGCATTGGCTTCCCATTTGCCACCAGCTTCACCAATGCATTCAATGCCAACAACAACTGTGCACACTGCAATGATGACACGCTGTTTATCAATAACAAGGATGTTTGCTCAGCCTGCAACAATGTAAACAACTTTAACAATGCCAACACCATTTTCTAATACTGTTGCAATTCAGCAGTCTGGCTTCTAATCTAAATTATTTACAGGTAGAATAATTTTCAAGTCTGCAATAAATAATAGTAGTCACTGTATTATAATGTAAAGGAACATGAGCAAAGAAATAATATAAATTCAAGATTTAACATTGTGTATGAAATAAAATAGACAGAGAGCAATTATATAGACACAGTATATGCACAATGAAGCATGAATAGGTTGGAACAGCACCATAGTTACAATCTTGTAACTTGATTACTTCTAAACAAATATAACCATTGTTCAATATTCAATATGGACATAATTTATTCAAATTATGTATGCATGGGTGGTTAAAATTATTATACTTCAACAAGGTTAAGATTGTAATTAATTTGATGACAAGATTTATGTTTTGACTGTATACCTGAAAATAATTATTATGTATGCAAATAAGGAACCAAAGGAATATAAATTTTTTGAAAGCAGAAAGCAGAGACAAATCGATTTCTCTTAAAAATTATCACAACTGGCACTTCAGCAAACATGGCATTTTGTGTAAAATGGGTATATCTAAGAGCACTGTTAAAATCCTGAATTATCTACAGATTAAATTATAAATAATAATATTTGAACTGCACACACATCTAGGCTACAAAACAGTGACTAGCATTGTGTGTACAGTTGTAGCTCCAGCCAAACATCCTGTCACTGGAGCTTCCATGAAGCCTACTTTTTAGAAACCTTTCAAAGCAAGCAATTATTTCCCATGCCTTCATGTGCATGACTGGTTTGCTGTCTTCTTTTACCTTGAAGCATTAATGAGACAATGCCGACTTATTAATGCTTCAAAGCAAACAACTGCTTCACACGCCTTTGTAAGCATGACTGCTTTGCTGTCTCCCTTTTTCTTTTTACTCCTTATTTGGCTTTTTTTCTTTTATCATTCACTTTTAAAAGAATCTGTGCAAATTGTTAGACAGGCATATTAATTGATGAGGCTGGCTATAAAAAGCAAATGAGAAAGAGGGCCTCTACTTTCTTTTACTTATCCTCCACTACCCACTTGGCCTTACCTTGTTTATTTAATTTTTTATTTGCCTAGCTTGTGCTACTAATAAAACTAGCCTACAATGAGGTATTACTATGGCTATGATAGTACTTATTCTGGTAACAGTGGAAATAGTCACAACTCTAACAATACTCCTGCAGTGGCAAAAGAAGAGAAGCTTGCTACCATAAGATGTAGTGGTTGCAATTGCACTTCATATACCAAGATAAAAGTAAATTATACAGAGTACAATATCTGCAAATATGCTAAATCATATGATATTAAAAAAACAGTGCACCCTAGAATGGCAGATCATATTTATGTTAAATCAGAAAAGACAGGTGATGTGATTAATCACATAAACAGTATATACTCACATACAGATATCTGGGGATATAATTTTACATGCAGATGAGTTTAGCATATAGGTAGCTATAAGCAAATTGTGCAACGTTCTAACATACGACATGGCACTAGCATTTTATAGTAGGCAAACTACTATCATACCTCTCTGTTTAGCATTAGCAGCTATAATAAATAGCAACTATAGTGAACAACAAAATAAATATTCAGCAGTTGCTACTAAATACAGGTGTAGGCCATGCAATATTACATTCTACGACATCAGCACATACCAGGGTTACATTGACTGGCACATAAGCCAGCAGGTGATAAGCGGCAAATAAAAAACCGCAAGCCGCGGCAAAAAAAGCTGCGTTGACCGGGAATCGAACCCGGGACTAATGCTTGGAAGGCATCAATTATGCCACTTAACTATCAACGCGGCCGTGTCTGGCTGCAAAGATACTCTCCGCACTGGGCCTCGCTAGCCGGATAGTTGATTGCCGCCGCCTGCGTTGTGGAAAGAAAAACAGTGGCATTGAGCGATAAATCGCGGTTAGCCGATGTCAGACATCAGCTGCTAGATATCGCGTTAGCTGTGCTGCAACATTGACTTTGAATCTGCCACGCAAGCACTCGCTTTAGCTATATAAATGTGCAATGAGCTGCCATGTTTGCTTGTATCCTCACCACCACCACTACAACACCAACAAGCACATTCTAGCTCACTCTGTTTGCTCTTTTCTTCAACTACTCGTCTAATAATCACCAACATGTTTGCCAACATTGCAACCATTGCTGCTTCCTGTGCTCTGCTGGTGCCTGCACTGGCTGTTCCTACTCCTGTCCATGGCCTGGCCAAGCGCTGTGGAGGCTGGGGTGGCTGTGGCTGCGGTATTGGCTTCCCATTTGCCACTAGCTTTACAAATGCATTTAATGCCAACAACAACTGTGCACACTGCAATGATGACACACTATTTGTCAACAACAAGGATGCTTGCTCGGCCTGCAACAATGTAAACAACTTTAACAATGCCAACACCATATTCTAATGCTGCTGCTATTCAACAACCTAGTCACTAGTCTAAATGCTAAATGCTTTACAGCTAGATCTATCTTAGTCTATAATAAATAGCATCTTCAGACTTTGAAAATAAATCAACACTTATCTTAGATTGCAATAATAATGGCTCCATTAGACAAACTGTTAGCAAGTATT
>JANBRV010000055.1:0-19958 GCA_027577835.1 Coemansia sp. RSA 2705
TCAAGCTCGACGCCCGCGGGCTCCCCAAGTTTGACAGCATTCTATCCACATCCCGGCCGAACAGCTCGGCCCAGGGCATGTTGTCGGGCCGGATATTCAACGATACTGAGATGCTGATGGAGTCGCCCGGCGTGCTGGGCCTCAACTCGCGGACAATCCAGGTGCGCATCCAGGACCTAGTGCCGTCGGCAAAGAGCTTCCGGACGTGGGAGCTGACTCCAGCATTGCTGGCTGCACGTAGCGCGCAGAAGCAGCCGACACCACTCACCTCGTTTACCGTGCTGTGGAAGACGCTCAAGCCGTCACCGCGCAGGAAGATCATGGAGGAAATCAGCTCCATGATCGGTCCAGTTTAAAAAGGGAAGGCTTCATTTACGTTTGCTAGGCAAAGAAAAAAAAGCTTATTCGAACTCGACCTCGACACTGCCGGAAACTGCGGTGGCTCTGAGCGACGAGTCACCAACCCGCGTGCTCTCAGCCGGGCCAAAGGTGCCGGTCTTGACGCGCGGAAAGTCCTTGTCAAAGTGCATGCGGCTGGATCCGTCGCTGACGTCTTCGACCTCGACCTTGCCGCCAATAGCGCGCGCAACAAACGAGCCGTCAAAGCCGCCGGCCACGCGTAGAGTCACCTTGCCGGTCACCGACTCGGCGGTGATCGACGACTTGCTCGCCTTGCGCACGTTGACGCCGGCATCGATGCGGCCGCGCACCGAGTGCAGTGCAATGCTGTTGGTGATGTGGAAGTAGCCGTGCACGCCGCCCGACACCGAGTTGATGATGACGTTGTCGGCGCGAATCGACGGCACCGAGATCGGGCTCAGAGCCGCGTTGATCTCAAAGTCGCCAAATGTGATGGCGTGGGCGATCTTGCGGTCGACCTTGATATTGCCGTAGACAAAGTTGTTGCGCAGGGCCACCAGGTTGGTCGTGGTCTCGGGGATCTTGAGCACGACGTTGGCGAACGCGCACTGGCCCTTGCCTAGCCACTTGGGGCCGTTCAGGTGGAACGAGATGATGCCGTCGCTGGTCGTCGAGTTTGTCAGTGTGATCTCCTTGGCCAGCTCTTCGCTTGACGCCACGGCGGTGACCTCCAGCGACGCCTTGTCGTCGGTGGTGGTGGTGATAGAGATGTCGGAGCCAATGCCGCCGACGACCTTGTTCACGATTTTGCCAAACTCGGCCGGGTCAAAAGTGAATGTCTCCAGGCCAGACACCGGCACGGTCGGGTTGCACATGTCGCCGCCGGGGAGCAGCATCCTGCCAAGTTCTGTGGCCGGCAGATCGCCCTTGATCAGGCGGTTCAGCGCCTCGCGGTTGACGTGGCTAGCGTGGTTGAAGGCACTAGAAAGCTTGAGCGCAGGCGTCAGCGCAGCGGCCGACGTGATGGGCTTGGGACGAAAGCGCGTCAGGTCCTTTGGCTTGTCGTCACCAGGCTTCCCAGGATGCGGGCGGTATGGAGAATGATGGCCGTGAGGCGGGGATAGCGGATGGCCAAAAGGCGGGCGGCGATGAGGAGGATGCGGACGCGGGTGCGGGCGGCGATAGCGCGGAGCATCCTCGACATATTTGTCGCTATCGTAATCGTGATGCGGGTAGGGGCGGTAGGGACGATGGTAGGGGCGGCGGTGGGGGACGTCATCCTCGCCGTGGTGGTAGTGCGGGCGGCGATAGCGCGGAGCATCCCCGACATATTTGTCGCTATCGTAATCGTGATGCGGGTAGGGACGGTAGGGGCGGTAGGGACGGTAATAGGGGCGGTGGTAGGGACGGCGGTGGGGGACGTCATCCTCGCCGTGGTGGTAGTGCGGGCGGTGGTGGCGCGGGGCCTCTTCGTCGTCGCTTTCGTAGTCGTAATGGGGCGGGTGGTGTCCGTGGTGGTGTCCGTGCCAGTGGTGGTTCCAGTGCGGCTTGTGGGCCACGTCATCGCCCCACATGCTCATGCGGCCGTACTCGTACGCGCGCTCCAGCATGCGCTGCCTGCCAAACACCGCGTGCAGCACCGACTGCGCAACAAAGAACCCGACCACAAACAACAGCACGCGCTTCACCACACGGCGGCCGCCGCTGCAGCGGTGGCACTGCGCCGGACTCCCGCCACCGCCGGATTCCAGGTCCGAGGGCGGCTCGTAGACGTGCCCGTTCGCAAAGACAATGCGCTTCTCGTCGCTCATGCTTCAAGAAGAGAGCCTGCCGTGCTCAAAGATACTCGTTAAAAGAAGGGTGGTTGCTTGGTTGCTGAAGGAATAAAAGGTATAAAGGAATAAAAAGCTTGGAAAAAACAAAAGGTGAGCAAACGAAAGAAAAAAGTCCGCTTCCACGATGGCATCTTAAAATGCACCTCAATACCTGTTTTGGCTTGCCTCGGTGGTTTGCAACCACCACGATGGCGACTGGAATGTGCGCGTTCATGTCCTGCCTCTAGATCCGGGTCCGTATTCATGATAATGGAGATTGATCATAGCCTACGGAATCATCCCACCGAGTACGACGGATAGATAGATCGATAGATAGATAGATATCTACGGTCATATTTCGCCTATTCCTGCTATTCCTCCTTCCGTCTGCTTCCAGCTATATAACGGCCCCTAGCCATAGTCGTTCTAGCATTTATTCCTTATCCACTGCATGTTATTCCGCCATCCCTTGCTCTCCCGCGCCATGGTCTCTGTGCCATTCTCCCCTTTCCGCTGGCGCTCTGTGCCGTTTCCCTCTCCTGCGATCTGTATCCGCGGCTCCTCGCTCTCCCGCGTTGTGGTCTGCCTGACCGTTCTCCCTCCTTACCGCAGGCGCTCTCCTCGTTTCCCTCCTTGCTCTCCTTCCCCGCAGCCCGTGTCCGCGGCTCCTCACTCTCCTCTCCCACGGCCTGTATCCGCGGCTCCTCGCTCTCCTGCGTTGCTGTCTCTGACCGTTCTTCCTCTTTGCTCTCCTTCCCCGCAGCCCGTATCCGTGGCTCCTCGTTATCCTCTCCCGCAACCTGTATCCGCCGTCCCTCGCTCTCCCGTGGCCCGTATCCGCCGTCCCTCGCTCTCCCGCGATCTGTATCCGCAGCTCCTTGCTCTCCTCTCCCGCAGCCCGTATCCGTGGCTCCTCGTTCTCCCGCATTGCTGTCTCTGACCGCTCTCCTTCCCCGCGGCCCGTGTCCGCGGCTCCTTGCTCTCCTCTCCCATGGCTCCTCCCTTGGCCGCTCTCCCGCGTTGTGGTCTCTGACCATTCTCCCTCCTTGCTATCCTCTCCCGCAACCTGTATCCGCGGCTCCTCGCTTTCCTTCTCCGCGACCTGTATCCACGGCTCCTTGCTCTCCCGCGACCTGTATCCGCATTCCCTCGCTCTCCTCCCCCGCGGTCCGTATCTGCATTCCCTCACTCTCCTGCAGCCCGTGTCCGCGGCTCCTCGCTTTTCTTCTCCGCGGCCCGTATCCGTGGCTCCTTGCTCTCCCACCGCCTGTATCCGCGGCTCCTCATGCTCCTGCGTTTCCCAAACGCCAACGTTCCTTCCCTTCCCTTCCCTTCCCTGTGCCCGCCTCCCTCAAGGGGTGGTGGGTGTGGAACCCTCGCCTATGGGGTTCCCCCTCCCGTGGTACCCGGGTATTCCTGACCCGTAGTGTACTTCCGGAGGCCTGCGTTTATAAGCATTTATAGGGGTCGCTTCTCCGCGGGTGGCTTAAACTCCAGTGCGTGACCATCCTGGACAGCGGCCACCCCTCCACCACCTTCTGGGCCCCGCCAAGGCATACTGGGAGGTGGGGAGGTCCACCTGCCAAACGGTGTGCTCCCAAAAGGCAATTGGCAATGCCCGAGTAAGAGGCCACTGTGTTCATAATCGGCGCCATTTACATGCATGAATGAGTGCAAAAAGCGTACCATCGGATTCGCCAGCCTGTTTTTTTTTTGCTGCGGCTAGAAAGGAAAGACAAATTTGGATCATTCCGAACGCCAATCGGACAGACTTAGTTGAGGCCGATGGATCGGAGGAACGCCTTGTTGTTGGGCTTGCGGCCCAGGAAGCGCTCCAAGCTGATCATCGAGTCGCGGCTGCCGCCCGGCAGCAGGATCTCGTGGCGGTAGTCGGCGCCGGCCTTTGCGCTCTCCAGGTCATGCTTGAAGCGCGACTCAAACAGGTCGCTGGCGTACACAAGCGACCACAAGTAGCCAAAGTAGCCAGCGTCATAGCCGCCAAGCATGTGCCCGAAGCACGCCATGCCCCAGGTGTCGTTGGAGTCGTTGCTAAAGTGCGTGATCTGCTCGCGCATCCGCAGAAAGTTCTGCTTGACGTCGACGTTGGGATCCGTGGTGTGGTGGATGCTCATGTCGTACAGCCCAAAGAAGATCTGCCGCAGGTTGAACAGCCCGGCGCCCTCGTTCTTGGCCGCCACCAGCCGCTTGATCAGGTCCGTCGGGATGGGCTCGCCGGTCTGGTAGTGCACGGCAAACTTCTGCAGCGCCGACGGCTCCCAGCCCCAGTTCTCGAGCATCTGCGACGGGCACTCGACAAAGTCGCCCTCGGTGGACGTGCCGTGGAAACGGGCCCACTTGGTCCGCGAGCAGATCCCGTGCATCACGTGCCCGAATTCGTGCAGCAGCGTGATAACGTCGTCGTGCTTCTGCAGCGCTGGCGTGGTCGGCGTCGGCTTGGGGAAGTTGGTTACCATTGCCGTTACCGGGTACTCCTTCGTGCCGTCGGCGCGCGTAAAGCCCGAGCGGATCGGAAAGGCCGCGGCGTGGCTGTACTTTGACTCGCGCGGGTAGAGGTCGAGATAAAAGTGGCCTGTAAAGGTCGTGCCGTCGGCCTCCCAGACCTCGTACAACTCAACGTCCGGGTGCCACACGGGCGCATTCTCGACGCGCACAAACTTGAGCGAGAGCATGCGCTCGTATATGTCCAGCACGCCGCGCAGCACCGACTGCATCGAAAAGTACTGCTTGACCTCGTCGTCGCTGATCTGGTGCTTGCGCTCGAGAACCATTGCCGAGTAGTAGCGGAAGTCCCAGCTGAACAGGCCCTCGTACGGCTCGCCCGCTGCCTCCTTGTCGGCGCGCTTCAGCGCTTCGATCTCCTTGAGCTCGCGGTCCGCCAGGGGCTCGAGGCGCTGGCGCAGGTCGTCCTCAAAGTCCAGCACTGTAGCCGGGGCCTTGGCCATGCTCAGCTCGAGCTTGAACTCGGCGTGCGTCTTGTAGCCCAGCATCTGCGCAATCTCCAGCCGCAGCCTCACCGCCTCCTGCATCAGTGCAATGTTCTCGGGGCAGCGCGTCTCGTCGGCATAGAGCATGCGCCGCCGCGTGGTCTCGTTCTTGGCCTTCTTCAGCAGCGGCACTAGGTCCGGGTACTTTGTCGTCACCACAAACTTCTCCACACCGTCCTCGATCTTGGTCTGGCGGCCCTCGAAAAAGTCGTCGGGCAGTCCAACCAGCTCCTCGCGCGTAAACGCCTCGGCGCCGTCGTTCTCGTTGATGTTGCGGCTGAAGCGGACCTCCAGCTCCGACAGCCGCTTCTGCTTGACACCCAGCTGCTCGCGCTTGTCCTTGTCCAGCGCCAGTCCGTTGCGGCGGTAGCCCAGCTCCATCTTCTCGACCAGCCGCCGGTCCTCGGCGCCTAGCTTGTCCATCTCGCTCGCGTTGTCAAACACCGCGCGCACTACCTTGTAGACGTCCTCGCGCATCTGCGACTCAATCTCAAACTCCCTGAGCTTCTCCTCGGCCGCCGTGCTGGCGTCGCGCACCTCCTTGTCGGTGCTGACGCTCTGCACAAACGTAACTACGTTGTACTCCGCGCTCTGCTCGTTCTCGCACGTCGCCAGCGGCACAATCACGCTCTCAAACGTTGGACGCGACTCTGCGGCGACGCGGTCCTGCACCGCCGTGCTCTCGGCAATCAGCCGGTCGGTGGTGCGGTGGATTTCCGCTGGGCTCAAATTGAAGTTGAGCACGGTGCCCTTGACGGGCGCGGTCGACATATGCGCGGTCATTTCGGTGATAGAGACAATGTGATGTTGGCCAAGTTTGCAGGCAAGGTACAAAAACACTACAGAGAAAACCAGGAGTTGCAGGTGACGCGGCGGCATCGTTCGCTACTTCCCGGATCAAGGAAGGGCGCGCCCGTTCCCACGAAGAGCCGATCGGAGCGCATCGCCCCCCGCTCAGCGCCACCGGTGCCCACGTCATCTACTGCCATGCTGGGAATGGAGGGATGGCACGACTGGTCCAGCGTCAGCCCACGTGGCCCGGGCTCGCGAACCGTCGCGGCAGCTCGGCTCGAGCGGATTGGCAAGCCGAGAAAATTTTTTTCATCGCCTTCCCCCTTCCCCCCATCCATTTTCTGCGGCCGGCAGGCGCGCGGCAACACTCAGATCCCGCACCCGAGTACAAGACGCCCCTCTCTCTCTTTCCTTACAATCCTTCTTCGCCCTTTAAGCTTGGTTTTATTCTGATTGCCTAAGAAGAAGCTCTGTAACCATGGTGAACTTTACCGTCGACCAGGTAAGTGACTTTGCGTTCATCATCCGCTTGCTGACTCTGGGTTCCACAAACGGCGTGTCGCTAATCTCCGCAATACTCTCCTTTCTGGCAACGTATAGATCCGTGGCCTCATGGACAAGGTTGCGAACATTCGTAACATGTCCGTGATTGCTCACGTCGACCACGGCAAGTCCACGCTTACCGACTCGCTTGTCGCCAAGGCCGGTATTATCTCGACCGCCAGAGCCGGTGACGCCCGCTTCACTGACACCCGTGCGGATGAGCAGGAGCGTGGTATCACTATCAAGTCGACCGCCATCTCGATGTACTTCGAGCTGGACGATGAGCAGATGGAGGACATCACGGACAAGTCCATGGGCAACGGTTTCTTGATCAACCTGATTGATTCGCCCGGGCACGTTGACTTCTCGTCTGAGGTGACGGCTGCGCTGCGTGTCACTGACGGTGCGCTGGTCGTCGTCGACACCATCTCGGGTGTGTCGGTGCAGACTGAGACTGTGCTGCGTCAGTCGCTGACAGAGATGATCAAGCCGGTTGTCATGATCAACAAGGTTGATCGCGCTATGCTGGAGCGTCAGCTGCCGAAGGAGGAGCTGTACCAGAACTTTGCCCGTGTCGTCGAGAACGTCAACGTCAACATCTCGACGTTCCAGGCCGAGGGCATCATGGGCGACCTCCAGGTGTACCCCGACAAGGGCACTGTTGCATTCGGCTCGGGCCTGCACGCCTGGGGCTTCACGCTGCGCCAGTTCGCGGTGCGCTATGCCAAGAAGTTCGGCATTGACCGCAACAAGATGATGAAGAAGCTGTGGGGCGACAACTTCTTCAACGCCAAGACCAAGAAGTGGTCGAGCAAGTCTACCGACTCGAGCGGCAACTACAACGATCGTGCGTTCAACATGTTTGCGCTGGACCCGATCTACCGCATCTTTGACGCGACCATGAATGAGCGCAAGGAGGAGGCGTTTGAGCTGGCCAAGAAGCTGGACATCAAGACCACCACCGAGGAGCAGGACCTTAACGGCAAGCCGCTGCTGAAGGTGCTGATGCGCAAGTTCCTGCCGGCCGCCGAGGCGCTTATGGAGATGATCTGTATCCATCTGCCGTCGCCCAAGGTTGCCCAGCGCTACCGCGTGGACGGCCTGTACGAGGGCCCGATGGACGATGTGTGCGCCACGGGTATCCGCAACTGCGACCCCAAGGGCCCGCTGATGCTGTACGTGTCGAAGATGGTGCCGACCTCGGACAAGGGCCGCTTCTACGCGTTCGGCCGTGTGTTCTCGGGAACCGCCGCCTCGGGCATGAAGGTCCGCATCCAGGGCCCGAACTTCACCCCGGGAAAGAAGGACGACCTGTTTGTCAAGAACATTCAGCGCACGATTCTGATGATGGGCCGCACCATCGAGTCGATCGAGGACTGCCCTGCCGGTAACATTGTCGGCCTGGTCGGTGTTGACCAGTACCTGCTCAAGTCGGGTACGCTGACGACCGAGGAGACCGCGTACAACATGAAGGTGATGAAGTTCTCGGTGTCGCCTGTCGTGCAGGTGGCCGTCGAGGTCAAGAACCAGCAGGATCTGCCCAAGCTCATTGAGGGTCTTAAGCGCCTGTCCAAGTCCGATCCTTGCGTGCTGACCTACACCTCGGACTCGGGCGAGCACATCGTTGCCGGTGCCGGTGAGCTGCATCTGGAGATTTGCCTGAAGGATCTTGAGGAGGACCACGCTCAGGTGCCCATCAAGCAGGGTGACCCTGTTGTGCCGTACTGTGAGACGGTCACTGCCGAGTCGTATGCCCCCGCCTTGTCCAAGTCGCCCAACAAGCACAACCGTATCTACATGAAGGCGCAGCCTCTGGGCGAGGAGCTGACCCAGCGCATCGAGTCGAACAAGATCTACGCGCGTCAGGACATCAAGGAGCGCGCGCGCGTTCTGGTCGAGGAGTTCGAGTGGGATGTCAACGATGCCCGCAAGATCTGGGCGTTCGAGCCTGAGAACGACGGCATGAACCTGATGGTTGATGTCACCAAGGGTGTGCAGTACCTGAACGAAATCAAGGACCACTGTGTCAGCGGTTTCCGCTGGGCCGCCCGCACTGGCCCGTGTGCCGAGGAGAAGCTGCGTGGCTGCCGCTTCAACATCACCGATGTGTCGCTCCACGCCGATTCGATCCATCGTGGTGCCGGCCAGATCATGCCTGCGTGCCGTCGTGCTATCTACGCCTCGATGCTGATGGCCGAGCCGACTCTGCAGGAGCCGATCTACCTGGTCGAGATTCAGTGCCCCGACAGCGCCATGGGCGGTGTGTACAGCGTGCTTAACCGTCGCCGTGGTGAGGTGTTCGATGAAGAGCAGCGCCCGGGTACCACCCAGATGACCATCAAGGCGTACCTGCCTGTCAACGAGTCGTTCGGCTTCGTCACTCACCTGCGTGCCGAGACCAGTGGTCAGGCCTTCCCGCAGTCGGTGTTCGATCACTGGCAGACCATGAACGGCACTGCCCTGGAGCCCGGAAAGGTTGCGGACATTGTCAAGCATGTGCGTGTGCGCAAGGGTCTGAGCGAGGAGATGCACGGCCTGGACCACTACTACGACAAGCTCTAAGCTTGTGCTCTCTTTTTCATATCTTCCTTTTTCTTATTTGCTTGGGGGCGTTCCAGCCTCTTTTTGCTTCCGATGCACTCAGTCTGGCTGGGCGGCAGTGGGAAGAGCTGGCACTGCTAACCATGGTCCGAATAAAGCCAAAATTACTACTTTGAACGTGTATTGCGGGTGTGTCAATGATAGATAACCAAATACGATATATGCCATGTTATAAAGTGTAGTAGCTAGTTGTAGCGCCTCGCTGGAGGGAGCTGTGCTAAGCCAGAATTTTGATCACGTCCTTGACGGCCTGCAGCTCGGTGTCGCTGACCAGCTTGTACTTTGTCACAAACAGCGTAAAGTGCGTGAAGCTGGTGTTGAGCATGGTGCCCAGGCCGACCTGGCAAATCTGTGGGTAGTGGTGCCAGTATAGATGGGCGTAGACGCGCAGCATGCGCTTGAGAATCTGCGCGGCAACGTCGTGTCTAAAGTGGGGCGGGAACGGCTGGGACAGGTCGACGGGGAACAGCGACGTGTCGTCCAGCTGAGCGTCAATCCACTTGATCAGCAGCTTGACGTACTTGTTTGCGGGCATCGACGTGGGCTCGCGATAGTCAACGCCGTCGCGCCAAAAGTAGTTGTAGTTCTCGCCCGCGCACATCTTTGGGCAGCTCTCGTCGGTGCAGTGGTGGCTGACCGACATAAACAGCATGTTGACGTGGTTGTAAAAGTCTACAACGTGGCAGGCTATCCACTCGTCCAGCGATTCGCCCTCGGGCAGGAGCACGGCCTCATGCAGACTGGACTTGCCCAGCGTGCTTTCGGCATACTGTCGCAGCTGGTACTGCACCGACCCGGTGCCCGTGCGCGTCGGGTCGGCGTTGTTGTTGATGGCTATCGAGTCCATTGCGCGCCGATTCGGCCGCGACGTCATGCCGCGCGCCCACAGTCCCAGAAAGTTCATTGCGTGTGTCCGAGATGCAAATGAAATAAACCAGATTGCCAAGAAACAGTTGCCGAAAACAAACCGTTCTGGCGGGAAAAAAGGCCAGCCTGTCTTTGTGGAGGACTAACCCTCGATGGATCGGGGGGAATAGTGCGGGCTTGAATCCCCCCTTTTTCTCTTTTCCGCGTCACACACACCTTTTCGAAGAATTGAACTGTAATTTTGAAGCGCAATGAATCTATGGTAAGGCCCTCAACCGCCCGATAGATCCTGTTTTCTTTGGAACCAGCTACTCAGTGCACTCGCTAACCAGTGGCTTTTAGGGAAGGCACCAAGCGCGGCGTCTCGCGCGCCGGCGCAGCGGTCCGCGGCGGCAGCGGAATGCAGCACATGGACCCCGAGTTCAACGAGCAGGAGCAGCGGTTCCACAACCTGGAGCGCCGGGCAATGCGGCTGCTGCAAGAGACCAAGGGCTACCGCACGAGCATTGCCGATATGACATCGTCGCAGATGGCGCTGGCCGAGAACCTGTCGTCGTTCCTGATTGACATCCAGCGACCGCAGGACTACCAGGCTGCCTACCGCCAGGCTGCCACGACCATCAGCCAGGACTCGCAGCCGCAGTTCAACGACATCTACACGCGCACGGTGATGCAGCCGATGGCGCAGTACTGCGGGTACCTGCCCGAGTTTGACAAGGCGATAAAGAAGCGCAAGCAGCTGGCCGACGATCTGGAAAAGGCCAGAAAGGCGCTGTCAAAGGAGCAGTCGAAGGCGCCCGAAGACCCGATGGGTGTTGAGCGCGCCGAGCAGGACGTGCAGTATGCCGAGGAGGCCTACACCACGCTGAACCGCACGCTGGTTGCTGAGATCCCGAAGCTCATCAACTCGCGCGTCTACGTCACCGACCCGTCATTTGAGGCGTTTGTCAAGACACAGCTGCAGTTCTTTAGCGACTCGCTGCAGACCATGTCATCGGTGCAGCAGCGCCTGCCGCCCCTGGGCGGGCCAGGCGATGACAAGGTGCTAGACGAGCGTGTGGAAAACGTGATGAGCCAGGTCCGCTCGCTCAACATCTGTACACTCAATGTCTAAATCTTCTTTTTCATATTCACTATAAACTCGGCGTTTACCTTTAATAGGTGGCCATATAGTATGGTGATGCTATTATGATATGCCAACTTATATGACTGTGTAATAACAGCATGCTGCTTGGCGCTTAAAATGCGTGAATGTGCTAGGGGCACGACAGCTTTGTAATACATGTGTTGAGCAGTCCCAAGTGTACATACTGTCAAACTCAACCAACATACTTGCTAATTTGCTGCGGCCATACAAGCAAACGCCTTTGTACACCTTACAAAAGGAGAAACCGCAGCAACGATGACTGGAAGTTGGCATTGCCTTTTGTGCGTCTGCCAAAGTCTCGCTGTCTTTAATTCTTAAAGCGCCTTTAAACCCACCAAGAACGAAACCTTTGCTGCATTCCTCTTCTTGTTCTCTTACTTTTAAATTACCATTTAGTATTATTGGAACGAGGAAATTTTTAACGCTATGGTGAACTTTACTGTTGACCAGGTATGTACTTATGTCGCATAAGTGAAGATACGCGTGGCACATCGCTGACCAACATCCTCTTTAAGCTGTGTAGATTCGTGGTCTTATGGACAAGGTCGAGAATGTCCGCAACATGTCCGTGATTGCGCACGTCGACCATGGCAAGTCCACGCTTACCGACTCGCTTGTCGCCAAGGCCGGTATTATTTCAAAGGCAGACGCCGGTAATGCCCGCTTTACCGATACTCGGAAAGACGAGAAGGAACGTGGTATCACTATCAAGTCGACCGCCATCTCGATGTACTTCGAGCTGGACGATGAGCAGATGGAGGATGTCAAGGACAAGTCTATGGGCAACGGTTTCTTGATCAACCTGATTGATTCGCCCGGGCATGTTGACTTCTCGTCTGAGGTGACGGCTGCGCTGCGTGTCACTGACGGTGCGCTGGTCGTTGTCGACACCATCTCGGGCGTGTCGGTGCAGACCGAGACTGTGCTGCGTCAGTCGCTGACGGAGAAGATCAAGCCGGTTGTCATGATCAACAAGGTCGATCGCGCTATGCTGGAGCTCCAGCTGCCGAAGGAGGAGCTGTACCAGAACTTTGCCCGTGTCGTCGAGAACGTCAACGTCAACATCTCGATGTTCCAGGCTGAGGATATCATGGGCGACCTTCAGGTGTACCCCGAAAAGGGCACTGTTGCGTTTGGCTCGGGCCTGCATGCCTGGGGCTTCACGCTGCGCCAGTTCGCGGTCCGCTATGCCAAGAAGTTCGGCATTGACCGTAACAAGATGATGAAGAAGCTGTGGGGCGACAACTTCTTCAACGCCAAGACCAAGAAGTGGTCGAGCAAATCTACGGACTCGAGCGGCAACTACGACGACCGTGCGTTCAACATGTTTGCTCTGGACCCGATCTACCGCATCTTTGACGCGACCATGAATGAGCGCAAGGAGGAGGCGTTTGAGCTGGCCAAGAAGCTCGGCATCAAGACCACCCCCGAGGAGCAGGATCTTATCGGTAAGCCACTGCTGAAGGTGCTGATGCGCAAGTTCCTGCCAGCCGCCGAGGCGCTTATGGAGATGATCTGTATCCATCTGCCGTCGCCCAAGGTTGCCCAGCGCTACCGCGTGGACGGCCTGTACGAGGGCCCGATGGATGATGTGTGCGCCACGGGTATCCGCAACTGCGACCCCAATGGCCCACTGATGCTGTACGTGTCGAAGATGGTGCCGACCTCGGACAAGGGCCGCTTCTACGCGTTTGGCCGTGTGTTCTCGGGAACCGCCGCCTCGGGCATGAAGGTCCGCATCCAGGGTCCTGAATATACTCCTGGTGGAAAAAATGATCTACACAGGGGCAACATTCAGCGCACAGTACTGATGATGGGCCGAAGCGTTGACGCAATCGAGAACTGCCCTGCCGGTAACATTATCGGTCTGGTCGGCATCGACAAGTATTTGCTCAAGTCGGGTACGCTGACGACCGAAGACACTGCGTACAACATGAAGGTGATGAAGTTCTCGGTGTCGCCTGTCGTGCAGGTGGCTGTCGATGTTGCGGATGCAAAGCACTTGCCCAAGCTCATTGAGGGCCTCGAGCGTCTGTCCAAGTCCGATCCTTGCGTGCTGACCTACACCTCGGACTCGGGCGAGCACATTATTGCCGGTGCCGGCGAGCTGCATCTGGAGATTTGCCTGAAGGATCTTGAGGAGGACCACGCCCAGGTGCCCATCAGGAAAGGAGATCCCATTGTGCCGTACTGCGAGACGGTCACCGTGGAGTCGCACGGGACTGCACTGTCCAAGTCGCCCAACAAGCACAACCGTATTTACATGAAGGCACAGCCTCTGGGCGAGGAGCTGACCCATGCCATGGAGGATGGTAAGATCTACGAACGCCAGGACTTCAAGGAGCGCGGCCGCATCCTTGTCGAGGAATTCGGATGGGAGGTCAACGACTCGCGCAAGATCTGGGCGTTCGATGTCGAAGACAAGAACACAAAATCTACGAATCTCTTGGTGGATAGCACAAAGGCTGTGCAGTACTTGCACGAAATTAAGGACAGCTGCATTGGCGGCTTCCACATGGCTACCCAGGCTGGTCCGTGCGCCGAGGAGAAGCTGCGTGGCTGCCGCTTCAATATCATGGATGTATCGCTCCACGCCGATTCGATCCATCGTGGTGCCGGCCAGATCATGCCTTCCACGCGCAGAGCTGTGTGTGCCTCGATGCTGATGGCCGAGCCGACCCTGCAGGAGCCGATCTACCTGGTCGAGATTCAGTGCACTGACAGCGCCATGGGCGGTGTGTACAGCGTGCTTAACCGGCGTCGTGGTGAGGTATTCGATGAAGAGCAACGCCCGGGTACCTCCCAGATGACCATCAAGGCGTACCTGCCCGTCAGCGAGTCGTTTGGCTTTGTTGAGAGCGTGCGTTCCGAAACCGGCGGCCAGGCCTTCCCGCAGTGCATATTTGATCACTGGCGGGTTATGAACGGCACTGCCCTGGAGCCCGGAAAGGTTGCCGATATTATTCGAGAGGTGCGCGTGCGCAAGGGCCTGAGCGAGGAGATGTTCGGCTTGGACCACTACAACGATAAGCTTTAAACTTTTACTCTCTTTCTTCTTTTCTTTCTTGGCAGAATACCCGCCAGTGTTAGCGGCTCGTTCATTAGCCTTGCCATGTGCGTGTTGCAAATAAACGTTATGCTTGCTGCCAACCTTTACCTGAGTTTAATTTATTAAGAATTGCATACCTGTGTTTACTCTATGCGCGCGCGCTTGGCTTCCGGGTCGTCGATATCCATAGAATCGGTTTCAGGTGCCGGATCGGTAAGCGAGACAGCGACTGGTTCAATTGCCGTAGCCGTCTCGCTAGCTGCTGCTTTATCCGCTGATTCAGTGTTTAGCCGATCGGAATCGATTGCATTGGCAGTGGACCCGACAACCGATAGCTCCGGGCCCGTGTGCTCAGTTGGCTGCCGATCTGGCTCGGCGAGAGGCTCAACAGCACCTTCTTCGTTCTCCTCATCCTCAGCATGCTCGTCACCATCCTCACCACGCTCCTCGCCGTCTTCAGCATGCTCCTCGCCATCCTCGGCAGCTTCTGCTTCTTTATCAGCAGCCTTGTTTTTTGCCGCCTGCTCTTTCTTCTCCTTCATTAGCTGCGAATGCGCTTCGAGCTCAGCCGTCAGCTGCGGAATAAAGTCTGCGAGCCCCACAGCCTCAAGAGCTTTGAATACATCATTAGACATAATGGTTTTATGGCCGCCTTCGCGGGCACAGTCGTTGGCAGCGGCCGCCAGGTAGCTGACAAACACAGTTGCCGCCTTGGTCACCGAGTTGCGGGCCTCCTTCTGGATCGCAATGTTCTCTGGTAGTCCGGCCTTGATCATTCGCATTAGCACGGCCTTTGGGAAGTCGAGTTCATCAATTGTCGTTGACATGGTGCCGACTGCTGAAATGCAAAACTGTAGAAAGCAAATAAATGGAGCTTGGCGGAAACAAGCTGTTACTAAACCAAACAAACACTATGACAATTTTGCTAAAATCGCACCAGTTGTGGGAATCCCTTCTTCGGCGATTAAAACACGCACGCTAGACCGACATGGCTCGCCTGTATACCACCTGGCCCATGCATACAATATAAACCCCAATGTCCATTGCTGCCAGCTGCACACGGCACCCGAGATCACGACCAAGCGTAGCGTTGGCAACCGCATCAACTGCGGCCAGAGCAATGGCCAGCAGCGGCAGCAGAATCGCAAATCCGAGCCAGGCCGACCATGCCCACAGCCACTGACCTAGGCTTGCGCTGTCAATGTCCACACCACGCTTTGACGGCGCATAAAGCAGCGGGCATCTAAAATGAAATGTGCCAGCTGCGTCGTGCTCAAAGTAGCCTTCTAGGACCTCACCGCGCGCCATGCCCGACCCCAGCCCGACCTCGTACGTCCCGCCATTGCGACTAGTGCGTACCACCCGTGGCGCGGCAAACGGCACGCTGCAGCCCATCGCACGGACCACGTCCACTGCTGTACGGACGCACCCTTCGAGAAGCGGCACGCCGGGCGACGTGTATGTGCCCACAAACCAGACGCCGTTCCGGCCCTGGTGGCGGTGCATATTGTTGATGCGTGCCTGCGAGTCTAGGGTGACCAGCGACCGATGGAAATATGTTTTGCTGATAATCTTTGCTGCGTCCAGCTTCACCAGTGGGTCGACGGTCTGAAACACCTGGGTAGAGAGCTCGCGGCCCGAGGCCGTGTGCTCGACGTAGTTGATCCAATGTGAGGCCATAGCGTGATCGCTATTGCGCGCAGTGCGGATGTTGACGCCCCGCCACTCGGTGCGCCGCGCAGGCATTACCGATTCGTCGCGATGCGTGACCACCAACGTGTCCTCGTAGGGCACCGAGTCAAGCGCCTCAAGCAGATCCGATGGCGGGTACTCGTCTGGTGCCCGCTTGATCGATCTGAGCAGTCGCGCTGCAGTGTCTGCCGGCGTCGCCAGCACTGCCTCGTCAAACCAGTGCGACTTGCCGTCGCCGGTGACCAGCAGCACGCGCGAGCCACCTCCGTCCTCACTGAGCTCAATTTTGTCAATGGTCGTTCCCAGATGTATCTTGCACAGCCCTTGCGTGAGCATCTCACACACCTCCTGTACACCATTCTTGGCCTTGCGCAGCCGTGAACCGCACACTGCCTTGGACACGAAGTGCAAAATAGTGGTTGCTGGATACATCCGCGCCGCGCTCAGCGAGCAGGTAAGCAAGCTGGCGATAAACGGGATAAACACGCGGTCGGTAAACACCGGGTCGTATTGTTCCCGCTTGAGATACTCGCCGATTGTGAGCCGATCCAGGTACCCGCCTGGGCGCAGCAGCGCTGGCACTCGCATTATCTTCACGCAGGCAAACACCAACCGCACCCAGTCCCGCGTAACTGCTAGACGGTGGCCACGCCTGATACCATCAGGAATTGGCATCTGGAAGTCGTCCAGCGTCGTGTTTGTATACGACCAGATTGACGCCGCATGCTCGTCGGCGAAGCCAAGCGAGTAGTCGGCGGCGGCAAACTCAATTCCCAGGTGACTGTACAGGCTGTAGAGATACGGATAGTAGTCGGGCGTAAACACGCGGAACGGTACGTCTATACGCACACCGTCCACCGACAGCGATCCGGCATCCATGCCGACGCTATCGGCCTTTTCGAACAGCTCGACCTCGCACCCACTCTTCTGCAGCAAATACGCAGTTGTCAGGCCGGCAAGACCAGAGCCCACGACAGCAATGCGTTTGGGCTTTTCGGGATTTGCAACAGGCATTATATAGTGGGAGCAAGTTCGTCGCGGGCAATAGGGGCTAAATAGATTATAGATCTCTAAATGAAGAAACCAAGCTCGCAAGTGTCCAGCTACAGAATTTGGGGGATGATGGCGACACACAGTAAACGAGGGACTCGACTGACAAAACTTTATACTATTCGTGAAATATTGGGCAGTTTTGCCTGGATCTTGAAGGGATTTGAAGAGAGAACAACAGTATTCGATATTTATCTCGCTGTTTGTGGCAGCCTGGATCATCGGCAATATTCGTCGCCAAGAGGATACCAGACCCTTCCACACTTCGCATATTGCGTTTATGCCTGCGCATTTATTGGGCCTCAGCACAAGCCCCCGTGCCGAGGGTCTCGTTACCAGTCGCTAGTATTGGACACCGTCGCGGTGCCCTGCTCGGCGCCGCTGGCCGCCTTCAGCTGACCAACCACGTACGCCTGCTCGCCACTGGCTGCCAGCGCCTTCAGCACGGTGTCGACATCAGCCTTGGCCACAACCATCACCATACCAATGCCGCAGTTGAATGTGCGCGCCATCTCGTCGGCGGCGATGCTGCCGGCCTGCTTGATCCACTTGAACACTGCTGGCAGCTCCCACGCCGATGCGTCGATCTCGGCACACACTCTCTTGGGCAGCACGCGCGGCACGTTGTCGGTGAACCCGCCGCCGGTAATGTGCGCCATGCCCTTGACCAGCCGCCCGTGGACCAGCGGCAGCAGCGGCTTGACGTATATGCGCGTGGGCGTCAGCAGCGCCTCGCCAACCGACTTGCCTGCAGCCCACGGACACGGGCTGTGGAAGTCAAGCCCCGCGTGCGCAACCACCTTGCGGACCAGCGAGAACCCGTTCGAATGAATGCCCGACGACGCCAGCCCCACCAGCACATCGCCCGCCTGGATCTCGTCGACCCGCGGCAGGATCTCTGAGCGCTCGACCGCGCCCACGGCGAACCCGGCCACGTCATAGTCGCCCTTGGCATACAGCCCGGGCATCTCGGCGGTCTCACCGCCGATCAGCGCACAGCCGGACTGTAGGCACCCGTCGGCAACGCCCTTGACAAAGTCGCGGGTCGCCTCGACGTCAAGGTGGCCGCACGCGTAGTAGTCCAGGAAAAACAGCGGCTCAGCGCCTTGAACAATAATGTCGTTGACCTGCATCGCAACCAGGTCAATGCCCACCGTATCGTGGATCTCCATCTCGTGGGCAATCTTGAGCTTGGTCCCGACGCCGTCCGTGGCCGAAACCAGCACCGGGTCCTTGTATCCGGTTGCCTTGAGATCAAACACGCCGCCAAACCCGCCAATGTCCGAATCGGTGCCGCTGCGACGCGTGGCCTTGACGATGGGCTTGATCAGATCCACCAGGCGGTTACCAGCGTCAATGTCGACACCCGCGTCTGCATACGATAGGCCCTGCTTGCGCTCTGCCGCCTTGTGCAAGTATTCAATGGCGCGGAACCCAATATCCGAGCGATAGAACCCGCCCTCAAACTTCACGGTATTTACGCACGAGTACGCGCGATCGAGAGCGCCTTGCAGGCTGTCGCTGACGCCAGTTACGGTTAGCACACGACCTCCCGACGTCACCACTGCGCCGCCGTCGCCCTTCGTGCCGGCATGGAAGACCTGCGTGTTTTCTGGTGGCTGCTCAAAGGTAATGGCGCGTCCCTTGGGATACGCGCCGGGGTAGCCCTCCGAGGCCATGACTACAGTTGCCGCGTAGCCGTCCTTGAAGCACAAAGGCACTGCGTCAAGGCGGCCCTCGGCAGCCGCCAAAAAGACCTCGGCAAGATCGCACGAGTCGTCCAGAAGCGGCAGCACCACCTCAGTCTCGGGATCGCCAAAGCGGCAGTTGTACTCCAGGACCTTGGGTCCGTCGGCCGTCAGCATAAATCCGGTGAACAGGCAGCCGACAAACGGGAATCCGTCCCGGCGCATGCCGTCGATTGATGGCTGCAGAACGGTCTCGTGGATGGTCTTCAAAAGCTCGGGCGTGGCCACCGGCGCCGGCGCATAAGCGCCCATGCCGCCGGTATTCGGGCCCTCGTCGTTGTCGTAAGCACGCTTGTGATCCTGGGCTGCCGGGAAGCTGGTGACTGTGTAGCCGTCCGAGAGTGTCAGCACGCTGATTTCCTGGCCCACGAGTAGCTCCTCAATCACCACCTCGTCGCCGGCCGAGCCAAACTCGCGATCGACCATCACCGACTTGAGCGCATCCAGGGCCTCGCTCTTGGTCTTGGGGATCAACACGCCCTTGCCGGCGGCCAGGCCCGACGCCTTGATGACGACGTCAAAGCTGGCGCTCTCGATAAACGCCCGCGCCTGCTCATAGTTGGTAAAGTTGCCGTAGGCAGCGGTGGCAATCCCGTGCTTCTTCATAAAGTCCTTGCTGAACGCCTTGGACCCTTCGACGCGCGCAGCCTTGGCCGACGGCCCGAACGTTGGGATGCCAACCTTTCTAAACTCGTCTGCGATGCCGTCAACCAGCGGCTGTTCGGGTCCGGGAACCACCAGGCCGACATTCTGCGTCTGTGCAAAGCCTACCAGCGCGGCAAAGTCGCCCTTGCCGTGTCCGATGGCCACGTTCTCGATCTTGCCGCCCGCTGCAGCAGTGCCGCCGTTTCCAGGCGCGACAAAAACCTTGGCCACCTTGGCCGATTTGGCCAGTGCCCACGCTAGCGCATGCTCGCGGCCGCCGCTGCCGATAACCAGAACGTGAAGTGCTACGTTGGTAGAATCACGGATCAGTACCTCGCTTCTCTCTCTATGCTCGCAGTAGGTCACAGGTTCCGGGGGGGGGCTACTTACAAGGCTCCGCCATGTGCGTGGTGTATAGTCGCCGCTGATAAAGCAATAAAAGTGAAGCTGCCGAGATCCAAGTAGAGACAAGAACAAAACGGGCGACTGGAAAATTTGGCAGCCGTCTGTGATCAATCACACAATTACCGATTCGGGATATTTTCACGGTTTATTCGCAGCAACTTTTTCGTTGACAGGAAAACCAGCTTAAACTCGAAACAGAAATACCAAAGCGCACTGCGCACGCCTGGGTTATATTGCTCA
>JANBRV010000056.1:0-19923 GCA_027577835.1 Coemansia sp. RSA 2705
AAGGTCAGGCTTATCCGAGATAGGGGCTGACAAGTAATAAGTAGAGATAAGGAGCACCAAGAAGAGGAGGTGCAATATGTTGAATTTCGAGTTTCGCATCTCGAAAGTCACATGATCACATGCCTGGGGTCACGTGACCACGTGATGGTCTGGCCTGAGTACTTAGGAGCGAATCCATCGTGCATCCATCATTTTATCTCTTTGGTCTACTTTTATCATAGCTTAAAATATCATTGGAATCCGGGACAGCAGTCCAAACTTTAAAACGTTATCAGCACATTTGACTCATCATTGGATACAAATGAATCCATTAGTTTTTAAGATTTATCAAAGCTTATTTTTTCCGACAATTTCGAATTTCATGAATTTCGAATTTCAAAAGTGACACTTTTTTGCCTTCAAATTTTTTCAGCTTATTTTCGATGCCTAACGCGATGGATTCAGTTTGCATGCTGATATTTGACAGGACCAGTGGCTGGAACAGCTGGAAAGAGTCGATGGCCATCTTGCTCCGCTCGAAGGGGCTGACGAATTTTATTGAACGAACTTATGCAGAACGCGTACAGACTGACAGGAACTGAATGCAGATGGACGAGGACCACGGCGATGGACAGGTAATGATGTACTTATGCTTTGGGTTGGCTGAGAACATACTTGCACTGATAACCGGGAGAAGTGCACACGCAGCATGGCGCACCTTAATCGATGCTTACAACTTTTAAACTTTGGACCGCTGTCCCGGATTCCAATGATATTTTAAGCTATGATAAAAGTGGACCAAAGAGATAAAACGATGGATGCGTGATGGATTCGCTCCTAAGTACTCAGGCCAGATCATCACGTGGTCACGTGACCCCAGGCACATGATCACATGACTTTCGAGACGCGAAACTCGAAATTCAACACTTCCCTGTGGCCTCGAGTTCGGAGAGTCCAGCGCCATCCGAGCACTGATTGAGCGCAATTCGCGCCAGGGGCTTCGTCAGCATGTCCGCGACCTGCTTGTCACCTGCAATGTGATCAAGCTCGAACAGCTTATCCCGATAATGCATATGCGTAAGACGAAGCTTCGATCGATAGTGCTTGTTGTCCTCCGAAGTGCTGCCAGTCTGTGCGTAAGAGATAGCAGCCATACTATCACACCAAATCTGCGACTTTGGCACCGATAAGTCCAATTCGCCCAGAAAGTCGCGTAACCAAACCAGATCGCACACTCCAGCGTTTAGGGCGTATAACTCAGCTTCTGCTGTCGATTGAGGAACTGCACTCTTGACCTTTTTCGTATGCCACGAGACCACTCTGCCAGCCATCTTAAACAGGTAAGCGATGTTCACGTGATCCGCCGAGTTGTGATATAAATTCGCATTGGTGTAACCTTCGATTGAACAGACTTCTTGATGCGTATACGTGATACCGATGTTCTGAGTCCCTTTGAGGTAGGCGAGTACACCGCGAGCTGCGCGTAAGTGCGATACTGTCGGACTGGCATTGAAGGTTCCTAAGAGTGATGCAGCATAGGCAATGTCTGGGCGCGACACACAGGCAATGTACTGAAGAGAGCCGACCACCAATTGGTACTCTCTCGGCTTGATCTTCTCATCATCATCTGACGCCTTGGTCAGGCGGATGTTCTGTGGTAGTGGCATGTCTTTGATCGGTGTATCAGTCATCCCATGCATCTCAAGTGCCCGTTGAATTGCGTTTGGCTGCGAGATGCAGATGCACCCAGGAGACTGTTCCAGCTCAATACCCAAAATGGTAGAACACAGTCCCAGGTCTTTCATCGCGAATTCTGCACTGAACTGATCTTTGACCTCCGAAATAAGATCTTCATCCAGCACTGCAATCAGAAGGTCGTTGACATACGAAGTGATCAGAATCATGCCCAAAGTGCCAGCATCCTTAACGTAGACTCCTGGGTCTGCGATCAGTCGCGTAAACCCCTTTCCACTGATAAAACCGTCCAGGCATTCGTTCCAAGCCCGCGGAGCCTGTTTCAGACCGTATAGAGCCCGCCGAAGCCGGCAGACTTGCTTTGATCGATCGCCATCCATGCCATCAGGAATATCAACGTACAGCTCCTCCTCGACTTCCCCGTGAAGGAATGCGGTCATAACGTCCATGTTGTGGATGCGCATCCTAAACTGCGCTGCAAGTGCACACACCACGCGAATCGACTTGTAACTTACCACAGGTGCAAACAAGTCGTGATAATCGATGCCGGGACGCTGCTGGAAGCCACGTGCCACCAGTCGGCCCTTATACAGCAGTGATCCATCTTCACGCGTTTTTGTAACGAATACCCAGCGTGTTGACAGCACATGCATGCTGGACCGTCGCGGGACCAGCTCCAGTACGTCATCGTTGTCAATGCTTTCCAGCTCCGCCATCACAGCCTCCTTCCACTTCGGGGCTTCGGCGGAGCGCATTGCATCGTGATACGAATCAGGACCTGCAATGGCAGGATTTGCCATCCCCAGCCAGGTCCCAATGTCCTCACGCTCTTCTGCGATGATCTGTCGGTTGCGTTGCTGACTCTGGTGTGCAGATGCACGTTGAGGTCGTGCAGTGCAGAACGTGTGATCGAAATCCAAAGAGTCTTCCCCGTCGACCACACGGTCCAAGCGGTCCAGGCGGTCTGAGCAGTCCGAGCTGCCCGCCTGTGGGTTGTCAGCACCAGAGGACGCACTGCGTGCAGCATCCTCTTCATCGACCTGCTCCAGGATCCAAACCGGAGCCGGGTCCAGTGTCGGCTCCACGGTCATGTGATCGCGCTCCGATTCCAGATCTGAGCTTCTCGCCCCCGAGTTATCCACGGATATCGAACCGGAAGTTGCTGCGTCGATTCCATCAGTCAGATGCGCAAAATCGTCGAATTGGGCCGAATTGCACATTTCTGCGTTATTAGCACCATCCGAGCCCAAACTTACCGGAAACGAGGCCGACGGTCCAGAATCGCGAGAGAACAGTTGCGCGAGTGTCGGGAAGTCGTCGAGAGCCCGGAAGGGGAACATATCTTTGAAACAGATGCCGGTGTGTGAGAGGAAGCGCCGACACATTGCAATGTCCATGTATGCGTACTTATGGCCATCCACACCTAGGAACACACACGCCTGGGTTGCAGGACCCAACTTCGAGTGCATATGTTGCGGGATGCTAACTTCCACAAGGCATCCAAATGGGTACGGTGGGACCGGTGGGATCTCGATATTCAACCGCTGTACCGGCGACTCCATCCGTAGAGCACTGTGCGGCAACGAGTTGTGAATGTGAACCGCATGTTCCAATGCATATGGCCACATTGATTCCGGTGCGCCAGCCTGCAGCAGCATCGCTCACATACTCGAGATGAGAGTACGATTCAAGCATTCTGCGAGGCCGTTCTGTTGCGGGTTGTGTGGCGTCGTCGTCGTGTGGGCGATTCCCTTCCGAGAGCAATACGATGAGAGAGCTTTATTCACAAACTCTCCACCATTGTCTGAGTGCAAGCGCTTGACCTTCACATCGAACTGATGCTCCATGAGTTCGACATACTCTTGGAAGCGCTTAAACACATCCAATTTTGCAACCATGACACAGGTCACCATCAAGCGCGAGAATTTATCTGTGAATGTGACGAAGTACCGACGGCCCTTCCAATCGCCGACGGGCATCATTGCAATGTCCGAATGCACCACGGCGAGTACTGAATTCGCCGATCCAGTAATTGAGCCTGTGTGTGGTGGCGACGTCACCTTTGCCTGCACACACATGCGGCAATCGTCTGCAAATTCGCCTGACAGTGTCATTCCATGCGACTTTGCAAATTCGCACACGTACTTCTCTGACGCGTGTCCCAGCATCTCGTGCGCTGCCATTACATCCACAGCTTTTGTGTATTTCGCACCAGTGTCCAGTGCATGAGCTGCGACAGCTCGAGCACCTCCGATCGACAGAGCCGACACCAGTAAGTCCGAGTCAGTCGCTGCGGATTCAGCGAATGGATACAAACCATTCTGTTTGCATGTCGCAAGTATCGCCTCCCTGTCGCGGTATACATATGCGTGATCCTTCTCAAACAGCACTGATGCACCCCACTTCGTCAAACGCGTGACGGATAGTAGGTTCAATGCAGCGTCTGGCGCGTATAGGACATTATCAATTGCGACATCTCCACCAATGGTAGCCGTTCCACGTCCATGCACTGTCACGCTGCTTCCACCGACAGTACCGATGTATCCAGTCGAGTTGTCCAGCATGACAAACGCTGACTTTTGGTTGCAGGTCGACACCCGAGTCCAAAATCCAAGTGTTGCTGTAATCCATCGTCGTCGTTGCCGCGTGTGCTGCGAAGATCGCAGCGCCTCCCAGGTTCAGTTTGAAGAACTTCTTTGACGGCGGTTTACCACGCCCTCCGCGGCGCGGACCTCCACCATCGCTGTCCTCCTGACCTTCGTTGTCACGACGTTCATCGTCGCGACATTTGTAGCAATTCTTCGCGATGTGGCCGCGTTTCTTGCAGTAGTGACAAACACGTTCGTCGCCGCCTCCTCGATGAGCGGCTGCCGCAAAGTCATTTCCAGCGCGATTACGATGCGCTGCCAGTGAGTCCGCGAACTGGTGAACTGCCGTGCGAATTTCACCCATGTTTAAGCGACGCGGACTGACGCGTCCGTATCCAGCTACAAGTGAATGGAACCACGAGCTGAGACCCGCGATAAACATCAGCACAAATATACTGTCCACAGTGAGGTCATTCGTGTTGATCTCCAGCAGCATCGCGTCGAATCGGCTCATGTATGCGCGAACATCGTCGTCGCCATCCTCATCCATTTGCAGATTCACCAGATTGCGGATTCCGTTCATAATCACGTTTGAGTCCTGGATTGTGTAGGCATCGTTTAGATAACGCCATGCCGTGTACGCGCTCTTTCCGGTTATCTGTGAGCGCAGTTCTTCGGCCAGACCAAAACGCAGGTACATAATTGCCTGTCCGTCACCACGATCCTCGTCTAACTGCGTCCACGATCTGTTCTCTCGTTCGCGTTCTACGTATGTTCGCTCAACAAAGTCCGTCAGCCCCTTCGAGCGGAGTAAAACGACCATCGACTCCTTCCAGCTGTTCCAGCCGCTGGTTCCATCGAAGGCTGGCATGCGAATTGACTGTTCCATTGCGTTGGGCGTCGAAAATAAAGGAAAAAATTTTCAGGCAGAAAAAGTGTCAATTGGAATTTCGAATTTCGTGAATTTCGAAATTGTCGGAAAAAATAAGCTTTGATGGATTCAAAAAACTAATGGATTCGCTTGTCCTCAGTGATAAAGCGAACGTGCTGATAACGTCTTAAACTTTGGACTGCTGTCCCGGATTCCAATAATAAAATAAGCTTTGATAAAAGTGGACCAAAGAGATAAAACGATGGATGCGCGATGGATTCGCTCCTAAGTACTCAGGCCAGATCATCACGTGGTCACGTGACCCCAGGCACGTGATCACGTGACTTTCGAGACGCGAAACTCGAAATTCAACAACAACATCCAAGACTCGAATGTGATCATGAACGGGATCCGCAACCTCGTCAATTTGCAGATGGACGTGGATGGCGATGATGATGTACGTGACTACATAAGCTGTTTCAATACGATGATGCTGGAGATCAATACGAACGACCTTACCGTGGAGAGCACCTTCACGCTAATATTCATCTTGGGTCTCAGCTCACGGTTCCACTCGCTGGTGGCTGGATATGGACATGTCATTCCATGTCACCTAAAAATGGCCGAAATTCGCACAGCCGCCCGCCAGTATGCAGATGCATTGGCAGCAAGTCGTAAACATGCTGGATCCGAATTTGCAGCAGCTGCACAATGCAGCAATAGCAATGAATGTGTCTGTCACTATTGCAAGAAATGTGGCCATATGGCGAAGAATTGTTTCAAGAAGCGTGATGATGAACATTGTGACAACGGAGGCCAGGAGGACAGGAGGACAGTGATGGTGGAGGTCCGCGCTGCAGGAGGCACGCTAAACTGCTGTCAAAGAAGTTCTTCAAACTAAACCTGGGAGGCACTGCGATCTTTGCAGCACATGTGGCGATGATGATGACAGATTACAGCAACACTTGGATTCTGGACTCAGGCGCAAATGTATTGACTTGCAACCAAAAGTTGGCATTTGTATCAATCGACAACTCAACTGGATATATCGGTACTGTTGGCGGAAGCAGCATGGCAGTACATGGATGTGGAACTGCCACAGTTGGCGGAACAGTTGCAATCGACAATGTCCTTTATGCGCCAGATGCCGTGCTCAACCTACTATCTGTCTCGCACCTGACGAAGTGGGGAGCATCAGTGCTGTTTGAGAAGGATCACGCATATGTATACCGTGACAGGGAGGCGATACTTGCGACATGCAAACAGAATGGTCTGTATCTGTTCGCTGAATCCACAGTGAGTGATCAGGATCTACTGGCGTCGGCTCCATCAATCGGAGGTGCTCGAGCCATCGCAGCTCATGCACTGGATGCTGGTGCGAAATACACAAAAGCTGTGGATGTAATGGCTGCACACGAGATGCTTGGACATGCGTCGGAGAAGTACGTGCATGAATTTGCAAAGTCACACGGAATGACGCTGTCAGGTGAATTCGCAGACGATTGCCACATATGTGTGCAGGCAAAGGCGACGTCACCACCACACACAGGTTCGCTTACTGGTTCGGCAGATTCGGTACTCACTGTGGTGCATTCAGACATTGCGATGATGCCCATTGGCAATTGGAAGGGCCGTTGGTACTTTGTTATGTTCACTGACGAATTCTCGTGTCTGATGGTGACCTGCATCATGGATGCAAAATCAGACGTGTTCAAGAGGTTCCAAGAATATGTCGAACTCATGGAACGCCAATTCGACACAAAGGTAAAGCATCTGCACTCGGACAACGGCAGAGAGTTTGTAAATAAAGCTCTCTCATCATATTGCTCTCGGAAAGGAATTGTGCACACGACGACGATGCCGCACAACCTGCAACAGAACAGCCTCACAGAACACTTGAATCGTACTCTTGTCTCGAGTATGCGAGCGATGCTGCTGCAGGCTGGCACACCGGAATTGATGTGGCTGTATGCGTTGGATCATGTGGTCCACATTCACAACTCGTTGCTGCACAGCACTCTACAGATGGAGTCGCCAGTGCAGCAGTTGAATATCGAAATTCCATTGGTCCCACCGTACCCATTTGGATGTCTCTCTGAAGTCAGAATCCCGCATCACATGCGTTCGAAGTTGGGTCCTGCAACCCAGGCATGTGTGTTCCTAGGTGTGGATGGCCATAAGTACGCATACATGGACATTGCAACATGTCGGCGCTTCCTCTCACACACCGGCATCTGTTTCAAAGATATGTTCCCCTTCCGGGCTCTCGACGACTTCCCGACACTCGCGCAACTGTTCTCTCGCGATTCTGGACCGTCGGCCTCGTTTCCGGTAAGTTTGGGCTCAGATGGCGCTAAAAACGCAGAAATGCTCAATTCGGCCCAATTCGATGATTTTGCGCATCCGACTGATGAAATCAACGCAGCGACTTCCAGTTCGATATCTGCAGATAACTCGGGGGCGAGAAGCTCAGATCTGGAATCGGAGCGCGATCACATGACCGTGGAGCCGACACTGGACCCGGCTCCGGTTTGGATCCTGGAGCAGGTCGATGAAGAGGATGCTGCACGCAGTGCGTCCTCTGGTGCTGACAACCCACAGGCGGGCAGCTCGGACTGCTCAGACCGCCTGGACCGCTTGGACCGTGTGGTCGACGGGGAAGACTCTTTGGATTTCGATCACACATTCTGCACCGCACGACCTCAATGTGCATCTGCACACCAGAGTCAGCAACGCAACTGACAGATC
The DNA here is from genome assembly GCA_027577835.1 of Coemansia sp. RSA 2705. Lineage (NCBI taxonomy): Eukaryota > Fungi > Kickxellomycota > Kickxellomycetes > Kickxellales > Kickxellaceae > Coemansia > Coemansia sp. RSA 2705. The sequence continues at coordinate 7,882 of JANBRV010000056.1, forward strand.
ATCGCAGAGGAGTGTGAGGACATTGGGACCTGGCTGGGGATGGCGAATCCTGCCATTGCAGGTCCTGATTCATATCACACCACAATGCGCTCTGCCGAAGCCCCGAAGTGGAAGGAGGCTGTGATGGCGGAGCTGGAGAGCATTGACAACAATGACGTACTGGAGCTGGTCCCGCGACGGTCCAGCATGCATGTGCTGTTGACACGCTGGGTATTCGTTACAAAAACGCGCGAAGATGGATCACTGCTGTATAAGGGCCGACTGGTGGCACGTGGCTTCCAGCAGCATCCCGGCATCAATTATCATGACCTGTTTGCACCCGTGGTAAGTTACAAGTCGATTCGCGTGGTGTGTGCACTTGCAGCGCAGTTTAGGATGCACATTCACAATATGGACGTTACGACCGCATTCCTTCACGGGGAAGTCGAGGAGGAGCTGTACATCGATATTCCTGATGGCATGGATGGCGATCGATCAAAGCAAGTCTGCCGGCTTCGGTGGGCTCTATACAGTCTGAAACAGGCTCCGAGGGCTTGGAATGAGTGACTGGACAGTTTTATCAGTGGTAAGGGGTTTACGTGACTGATCGCGGACCCAGGAGTCTACATTAAGGATGCCGGCACTTCGGGCATGATTCTGATCACTTCGTATGTCAACGACCTTCTGATTGCAGTGCTGGATGAAGATCTTATTTCGGAGGTCAAAGATCAGTTCAGTGCAGAATTCGCGATGAAAGACCTGGGACTGTGTTCTACCATTTTGGGTATTGAGCTGGAACAGTCTCCTGGGTGCATCTGCATCTCGCAGCCAAATGCAATTCAACGGGCACTTGAGATGCATGGGATGACCGATACACCGATCAAAGACATGCCACTACCACAGAACATCCGCCTGACCAAGGCGTCAGATGATGATGAGAAGATCGAGCCGAGAGAGTACCAATTGGTGGTCGGCTCTCTTCAGTACATTGCCTGTGTGTCGCGCCCAGACATTGCCTATGCTGCATCACTCTTAGGAACCTTCAATGCCAGTCCAACAGTATCGCACTTATGCACAGCTCGTGGTGTGCTCACCTACCTCAAAGGGACCCAGAACGTCAGTATCACATATATGCATCAAGAAGTCTGTTCAATCGAAGGTTACACCAATGCGAATTTTTATCACAACTCGGCAGATCACGTGAACATTGCTTACCTATTCAAGATGGCCGGTGGAGTGGTCTCGTGGCGCACAAAGAAGGTCAAGAGCGCAGTTCCTCAATCAACAGCAGAAGCCGAGTTATATGCACTAAATGCTGGAGTGTGCGATCTGGTTTGGTTATGTGACTTTCTGGGCGAATTGGACTTGTCAGTGCCAAAGTCGCAGATTTGGTGCGATAGTATGGCTGCTATCTCTTACGCACAGACTGGCAGCACTTCAGAGGACAACAAGCACTATCGATCGAAGCTTCGTCTTACGCATGCACATTATCGGGATAAGCTGTTCGAGCTTGATTACATTGCAGGTGACAAGCAAGTCGCAGACATGCTGACGAAGCCCCTGGCGCGAATTGCGCTCAATCGGTGCTCGGATGGCGCTGGACTCTCTGAACTCGAGGCCACGGGGAAGTGTTGAATTTCGAGTTTCATGTCTCGAAAGTCATGTGATCACATGCCTGGGGTCACGTGACCACGTGATGGTCTGGCCTGAGTACTTAAGAGTGAATCCATCGCGCATCCATCGTTTTATCTCTTCGGTCCACTTTTATCAGAGTTTATTTTATTATTGGAATCCAGGACAGCAGTCCAAAGTTTAAAACCAGATGGGACTGAGGATCTGGTTGAGATGCTTGTGGCAATAGGAACTAGGTGACATTCTGCTTGTACTTGTTCAATTTGTTCCAGGTGGGCAAGTACCAGGTCGAATTTGGCTGATATGCTTTCCAGCAGGTCATACAAAATTGTGGATGATGTGTCCATGGTGTTGGATGGCGCTGGCAGCTTTCCTTCAGTGTGGGTCACCATAGAGTAGAATAATGAGTGAAAAAATATGTTATGGATTGGCATGTATGGGCTTGGCCAAGGATAGTATGTTTAAAACACAGGTACTGGCTCCTGTGCTTGGTGCAATGTGACACCTTAATAATAAGAAATAATAGGAGATTTTTCACTACAGATAAGCTACAAAAATGACTATGTTGGGCATCCAATTTATATGTGTGTGTCAGGAACCTGGGGATGTCATGTCAGGTGTCACATACAAGTGGAAATGTGTCAAAGGCAAACAGCATAATAAAGGAAGCCAATTCTGTCATTCAGGAAAAACGGCCTCAATAATAATCCACTTGCAGGCACATAATCACTAATTTCCAATGATTATGAGCTCAGGTCACATGACCACACTGGGTCCACCTGGTGGACCTGGCAGCTGATTCTGTGGCTCTGGTGGTACCATCTGAGTGCAGGTAGCCAGGCGGGGTCCCATGCTCTCTTAATGGTCCCACAACACTGTATGCTCTTTATTCTCACTGACTCTCCATCCCATTACCTGGGGTTCACTGCCATCTGTTCACTGTCTATATGAAGTATTCCACTTGAGGTTTATGACTACCTAGGGCAATTAACTGCACACATTTTTATTCATTGTAGGTTAAGTATTCCTGCCACACAGCTTCCTTACATGCCATGCACACATTCTGATCAAGCCACACATTTTCAAGGTTAATTTTTATTCAGGTCTCTTCATTAAGCAACCTGAGTGTGGCTGGGGCATGGTCAATAAGGTTTAGTATATTTTCAATAATAATTTTAGTAAATGATCAACCAAAAAACTAAATAGAAAAGTTGGAGTTTAGTAAATTAGGAATGGCATTGGCCATCATTCCCTAGCCAAACACTGTTCTCATTTAGGAATAATCAAAATTTAACTGTGGTTAATAAAATTGATTTGTAAACATTAAATCTGTACTTGGGTTTCACTGCAAAAAGAGCTGAGCTGCCTATTTTGTACATCAAGATGAAGAAAGTTGCAGAAGAATTTTCACCAACTTGATCACCAGCTTAAATTTTGCCTGTGGTGGATGTAGCCTCTCTACTGCAATCTCTTTCTTCCATTGGTAATTTGGAAGATGCAGTATAGTTTATCTGGCTCAGTCAACTGGGGGGCTCAGTGGGCCACCACCCAGCCTGGAGGTAATCTGGTGGCCACCCACTACACTGGCTAGCCCTAGACTCAGGACCTAAGCAATTTTATACTAGTATTTGCCTCTATCCAGGTGCTGGAGGATACTGTTTTCACTGTTTGTGTGGAGGAGCTTCATATTGGATAAACAGAGTAGCACACTGGCAAACCAAAAAGAAACAGATAAATAATGCATACACAGACAAATTTGTAGGTTTGGACTAACTTGTACATTCAAGGTCAAGGTAGACAAATTAAAATATTTCTGTATGCACTTCAACAAGTGAGTTAATGGACAAGTCATTATGAATGTTCCTATTTTTGAAAATAAAGCTAAAGGCATAAAAATTTAACCATATGTGCTATGTTTGCCCAGCTTGTTAAAAATAATTTGGTGACTGTAGCTAATCTACAGCCTGAGTAATCACCTGATAAACACAAATATGCAAAATATTGATACTCTTTTCAAGCCACTGTATATTATCCAAGAATTTTCTACATGCCATGGAACTATTTTTTGCAGTAGCTGACTATTGATAATAATAGAAGGTTGGCAATAAAATGAGCAGCAGTAGTAAATTGTAGCTAATAAATATATAGTTTATAAAACAGTGTTTATTTATTATAAAATAGAGTTACTTATTGATGGCAAGCTTAATTAACTTGTAATATTGCCAACTACTACCAAGCCATATATTTTGGGTGGAAAAGCTGCTAATAAACAGTTATTTATTGTTTAAAATGTGTGAATGGGCACCATAGTTTTTGTCTGCTTAAACGACTGGGGATGGCCAATCTCTCTTCCCAAAAAACATGAGGACTAGAAGAGATTAGCCTGCTGGGTGGAAAAATTGCGTCCCTATTTGTATTATAAATAATGGGTGTTGGGACACCATTAAGGTTCAGGGTGCAACATTAATTCTAAGTTTTCAAAACCACTACATATGAGTATGATTAATACGTAGACTTTATAAAGAGAGATCAAGTTGTGAAAGTTTTATTAGGTAAAAATGAGCTTAAGCCAATGCCGATGATTCGACAACACACCGTTCACAAGCACATGTGAAAAAGAAATGCTCGTTGAGATGGCTGCGCCGCTCAGCAACTGGATCAGTGATGCATCCATAAGAGATGAACAGCTCATCGCCTTGCTTGACTGCGGAGGTAGATATAAACTGCATCTCACGACTGAGGCGCACCTTGGCTACGTTAGGACTGCATGAGTGGTTAAAGTAAACCGCTGTTGGATATATACAAAACCCAACCCACTCCTGCTCGCACTGTGTGTTAAGAGCATGGGCATCTATGGCACCAAGATGAAGTGATGAGAGTCTGGTGGGCGGGTCATAAAGTCCAAAGGAGTTGGCCATTTCACGAAAGTACACCTTGCGGAACTGGGAATGCACCAAGGACCCGATAGGGTGCAGCTTTGAAGCTTGCAGCCAAGCGCGGGAAAGCAGCGCATATGATGAGGCTGCGCTTTTAAATACTGTGCCCCACCACGAAGATTCGATCTGGGACAATGTCGGTTTCGATGGGATGCGCACTGGCACCAATGTCGCGGGTGTTGGAAGAGATGCACTCTCAGAAAGAGCGGCTTCCTGTTGCTGGAGACGTTTGCGAATGTAGTCAATTTCGTTTGATCGCATAGAATCCAAAGCGAACAGCGGCGCAATGGCCCGACTAGCAGAGTCAATAGATGTCACGCCGCGTGTCCGCGACAGGCTATGTTGAGCGCACTCTAATGTCGCTGATGGCTGCGGGTCTACGTTGGCAACATGCTCTAAATACAGCTCGTTGGCAATCAGGCGCACGAGCTCGCGCTGGCTGCTGTCAGGCATGTCGACGGCAAATAGATTGTGGGCGACAATTATATCCCAGACTGTCGAGATCCAGACCTCAAGCTGTCTATCCGTAACGGTGATTGGGTCAAATTCGGCCTCAATAAAGGGCTCGTCCGCAAACTGCGCCGGCTTTGCGGTAGCATTGAAGGTTGCAAGGTCGGCATCGGCAGCAGCAAGCTCGCAGATGCCAGGCGGCACGGGAGTATGCGTGCGCTTGTCCGACCGGGTAGATCTTGTCCGATGTAAATGGACCTCGGACTCGATGCAGTCCAGCAACAAAAGATAGGCGGACCAGTGCTGCGAACCGCCATGTGCACGCACGGCTTGCTGCATGCAGCTGCTGGAGCAAAACGTGCCTTTGTAGCACGCGCGATGGCCGGGCTTTGTAGCCGGGCTGCTGGACTCTCCAGCAGTGCTTCTGGCAGCCTTCACGGCGAATGGACGCCTCGAGTCATGGGCAAAGCACCACCAGCAGGTGTTCTTAACCCAGTCTTCGCTAATTGCCCAGGCCAGCGGCGCAGCCCGAAACACTGTCTCGCCAGGTGCAATGTCGCGCGCGGCAAAGAAGCCACGGCCGCGGCCTTCGACTTGGCGGATGCGCACCGGAAAGCAGCCAGAAAAGTCTGCTTCGGCATCACTGCCAGAGGACACGAGTTTAGGCAAGGTGCCGAGCTTGCAGGCGGCCAGAGACAACGCAAGCCGGCGATGGCTGTCTTCACCAGTCTGAACGGGCATGCTTGCGGCCGGTCGGGTGTTCGAGTGGGATCCAATACCGGTCGGAAGAATGCTCGGTGCTTATATCCGCAAAAATGTATATAAAAATCCCTAAAAGCAAGACGGCGATAAAAGGAGCCGACCGCCTGGCGCTTCAACAATAGTTCGGTCTGAGACTTCGCGGGGTGGCCAGTCTCTGGTCGTCGCGCTGGCGCCTGCAAAAAATGGACAAACGCGGATATGGCGCGCTGAGGCAGTCGGGCAATTTCAGCCGCCACGCGCACGTGTGGTTGGCTGCTTTAGCTTACAAAGAGGGAGCAGCCGCAGGGCGCCCAAGAAAATAGCCGAAATAGCTGGGGGTGATCAAGAAGCGGGCGGACCGCGGAGGATCCGGAACCGGGCACACAGAGTACCGGTTCGCCACCAGCAAGATACACAATCCAATTGCCAGCCGCGCAATTATCCACAGAATTCAAACACCACTGCTGCGCGGTCCACATGTCGGTCAGATGGACGAGATCGCCGGTGCCAGGCTGCAATCTTGTTCCGTGTTTTTTGCTTTTCTTTTCAACTGCACATTTTATTGGTAATAATGAAAATTATCGCTCTCTTGACAGCGCTGGCAGCAGCGGCCAGCGGCTACACGATCCTCGACGCCGAGAACTTTAGCACAGCAGTTATGGACGGATACTGGCTCGTCAAATATTACTCGCCAACTTGCCCGTGGTCACGGCGGTTCGCGCCGACGTGGGAGAAAGTGTACCAGGATCTGGAGGATCGGCTGGCGGCCAACGGTGTGTTCTTTGCCGAGGTCGACTGCAAGGCAAACCGTGCGGTGTGTGACGCGGCAAACATTGACGGGTACCCGACAGTTGTGTTTTACAACCAGGGCGCCAACAAGGGCGAGGTGCCAGGAGGGCAGTCGTATGAGGCGCTGGTAGCATTTGCGCAGAGCATCTAGGTGGGGTTGGCATTTACTTTCAGAAGCACAATAAAGGCCCTAGCAGTTCATGCAGGCTTCAATATCGTCTACGGACTTTGGCGCGTCGGTGCTCAGGTTCTCGATGTCAGCCTTGGACTCGCCGACCACAATGTCATCCTCGATGCGGATGCCGATGCCGCGGAATGCCTTCGGGAAGCGGTCGTCGTATGGAACGTAAAGACCTGGCTCGATGGTCACGACCATACCAGGCTTGAGGCGCTGCGAGCGCGTCATATCGACAGTGTCGTGGACGTCAAGGCCCAGGTAGTGCGCCACATGGTGCGGGTACAGCTGGTAGTCAATGTCGCGCCCGGCTGCGTGGAATCCGATCTGCTTTAGCTCGGTGGCCAGCGCGCTGGACGAGCTGCGATGGATCTCGTTCAGCGAGTATCCCGAGCTGGCGTGGCACAGGCGCACCATCTGCTCCTGCACGGCCAGCACCGCACTGTACAGGTCGCGCTGCGGCTCAGAGAACCGACCGGTGACCGGGAACGTACGTGTGATATCAGCAGCATACGCTGCGTATTCAGCACCCGCATCGGCCAGGACCAGATCGCCGGCACGTAGCGGGGCTTGGTTCAGCACATAATGCATGCACAGCGCGTGCTCGCCGGCTGCAAACACGGGCACATATGCTGGCCGTGTCAGTGCCGAGCGGTCGGCCGCACCGTTGGCCAGTGCCAGCTTCGCAGCGTGCGCAAACGTGCTTTGCAGCGTCGACTCGCTTAGTCCGGGCCGGCTTGCGCGCATAGCTGCTACAAACGCCGCACCTGACACGCGTCCAGCCTCTCGCAGGAGCCGGAGCTCGGCCGGCGACTTTACCAGCCGCGCCCGCTGCACGAGCGATGTCAGCCGCCGCACTCGTGCGCCGGCCTCAGCACGCTCCAAAACGCGCCGAAGCTCGCCACACTGCGCGCTACGCACCAGGCCGTGTTCACCGTCCAGATCGGCATAGACAGCACCGTCATTATGAATAAGCTTTTTTGCAAACCGTGCAAAGTCGCGGACTGGTCGGGCCTCGTCGGCGCCAAACTCGGCCACTGCTGCCTCCAGGCCGCTGCGCGGCCCCTCCCACAGCTCTTTCTCAGGCTCCTTCGGTCGCACAAACATGGTAAGCGTGTATCCACGCTGCGCAAATGAGCTCTTTTGGATTGCTGCAACAGAATCGGGCTCGTTCCATCCGGTCAGATAGAAGAAGTCCGAGTCCTGTCGGAACTCGTGGAACACGTGCGGCGACACAAAGTGCATGGGCGAGCTGAACACAAACGCTATGCTGCCGTCGGGCAGGTCGGCTACAAGCTGCCGCCGGCGCTGGTCGTACTCGGACTGTGTGATCCCGGGCGTGGTCTCGCCTTTTGCCACCAGCTCCGGGTGTGTGCTGTGTGTCGGCTGTCCGAGCCACTGCGCTGTAATCGGGTTCTTTGACTTTGGGGTCTGCAGCAGCGTCGACAGGATGCTGCGCCGACGCGCAAGGGAGGCTGCGCGCATGACCGGCCGGGCAAGTACAGCAGCACGATTCGCCATTGAGAATTAGAAATGTTTAAAAGAGGTCTATAAAGCGAACAAGGCAAGGGTCGCGGCGGGTCACGCCTTGCCCCCGACCTGGCAGTTGATCAACTCGCCTGGAATATTGACGCAGCGATCGCCAGGGTTGCACGTTTTCTGCTGCCAGCGCCCGTCGTCACAGGTAAAGTACCGCCCCGGATTCTGCGCGCCGGCACAGCGCTGCGTGCCGCTCTTGCACTGCGGCGCGGTTGCGCTGCATGTGGCCTGCAGCGGCGCGGTTTGCTTGCACTCGAACCCGCCGCCGCACGTGTAGATCTGCCATGCGCCGCCCGAGCACAGGTAGTATAGAGCGGGATTCCCGGGCCCGGCGCAGCGGCGCTGGCCATCAATGCACGCCGGCGGCGGCGGCGGTGCGTTTGGAACACACACCGCGCTCGATCCACCGGCCGAGCTGCAGGTATAGCCGTTGCCGCATGTGTACAGCGACCACTGCCCGCCCGCGCAGCGGTAGTAGAATGGCGACGCCTTGTCCTGCGCCTGGCACCGCCGCTCGCCGTCTTTGCAACCGTGCTGTTGCGCACGGGATGGCACTGCTCCAGCTATCACTAGCATCAGCAACAGCGACTTCATTGCGACGAGCATTGATGTTTATGATGTCGAGAGAAAAAAAAGCAAAGTACAGAGCGAAAGCGAGAACAACGCGAAGCAGGCGCTCTCGAGGGAAAACGAACAAAATGTTAATTTATAGCTCAAGGGACCGAGGCGGGGTAGCCGGGACACGCGGGCCATGCCCATGCGTACGCAAATTAGGCCCTGGGCGCGCCGAAACCAGGGCCACGCGGGGATCGGAGATCCAGGAGGGCGCCGTTACGCGTTGGGCATGGAAACGTAATCGAAGTCGTCGAAGGGGCTGGGGGTGCTGGCCTTGCACTTTGAGCCGAATTTGAACGAGGGCCAGCCGTAGCCGGTCTGCTTCCAGCGCGTCAGGTTGGCGTTGTAGTAGGCGCGCGGGTGGTTCTGGATGTACTTGCCCGTGGGGCGGTCAGGCGGATCGCACGACAGGCGAATGTTGTCGGGATCCTGGAACAGGCGCACATAGTCGACGTACATCTTGGCCGGAAACTCGAGGGCGGGGTCGACATACGCAAAGCCGCTGGACACGCCCAGGTTCATGATGATGTACATGGGCTCCTCGGAGATGACGCGCTGCGCAACCTTGCTGAGCGCGTTGGAGCCGATAGCGCGCGCGTCCAGGTGCCACACGGGCTTGCGGTCGGCAAACCAGCGAATGTACCCGCGCGGGCCTGGACGATACTCGAAGCCGTACGTCATAAAGCGCTTGCCGCCGCCGTACTCGGGGCCAACATAGCGAAGTGCAGACACACTCTGCTGGTACGAGCCGCCGATATACGAGTTGTAGCGCGAGTGGTTGGCGGCGTCGTTTTGGCCCTGCTTCAGCTCGTCCCAAATGTAGGTGTAGTCGTCCTTTTTGATGGCGTAGTGGTAGTCAAACGGCGCGACCTGGTTGGACATGGACAGGCTCAGCAGTCCGTTGACAGAGCTGCCTTCGTAGATGTCAATCTCGGGCGCACCGCGGCCCACGCCGGGCGACGGATGGTCGCCCTTGCACACGCAGGCGTTGAGTCGCTGGCCGGGCAGCATCGACAGTGCCGAGTTGGTTTGGTTCAGCATCACGCCCTCGTCGCAGCTGTTGTAGGTGTACGGCCACAGCCCGTCTGTGGTTGCGCCGTAGCCCGCACGTCCCAGGTTTCCCAGCGTCCATACCGCCGGCCAGTAGCCGCTCTTAGACGCGTCGCCCGGCAGCGACACGCTAACCTCTAGGTAGCCGCCCTGGAAGCACTGCTTGTTCCACGACTGCAACATCGCCGACGTGTACGGCAGCCCCGAATGCGACTCGTTCTTTTCCAGCGTAATCTCCAGGTTGCCGCCGGCTGTTGTAGCGTGGTGCGGGTCGTACCATTCCAGGTCGCGGGTAGGCCAGTACCACAGGTCCACCGCCTCCCACGTGGCATCCTCGCCCGGCCCAAACGTGCGCCCGTCACGCTCAAACTCGTCGCTAAACACCAGCTTCCACTCCTTGCCCTCGACCGAGGTCCACGTGAGCCCCTGCGGGCTGTCGGGATCCACGGGCAGGTTCTTGGGCTCCAGCGGCTGCCCGGCCGATGTCTGGTTTGCGGCCAGCTCTTTGAGCTGTAGGTCATAGTCTGAAAGCGGCTTCTGCGAAGACGCTGTGTGCTTATGGCCCCAGTTGTAGTGGCTCAGTACCGGCAGCCCGATGAACACGAACAGCAGCACGATGAGTATCAGTACCAGGGTCACTACGTTGCACCAGCCGTGGCCGGACCACAACAGCCGTGCGCGCCAATTCGTAAATCTCTTTCCCAGCGACATTGTCAGCACTGCGCCCGTCGATATATCAAGCGAAAAAGAAAGCAAGAGGGGCTCTAGCCGTCTGCGTCCGCGAGGATGGGTTGTACTAGCGATAAAAGGCAGTAGAGTCCACAACAAAGACGTGCAAAACAGCAGGACTGAAAAAGTTGAGCGTCCCTCCCCCCAGTGAAGAAAAGGCGGATCTGTCGAGTGAGAGTAAAGGACCCGGCTCCCACAGTTGGCTGCCAGTTGGCTGCCCCCAGCGACGCTGGTGATTGGGCCGGCCCAGCTGACCTCGGCCCCTCGCGGCATGGCGCCGGCGAGCTGCACCGCCCGGATCCATGTGGCCTAGCTGGCTGCTGGCAGTAGCGCTCTGCCAGAGCTGGCGGCCAACCCGCCTGATTGATTGCCTGATCACGATCGCGCCCATATGCGCGTTTACTTCCCAGCGCCGCTGGCCACGTCTTCTTTTCTCTGGGTTATTCCTTGACTTTCCGACCTTTCTATACAAGCATACTTTTGTCTGTGCCCGGCTAGCCATGTTTATCTTCAATTGGTTCTGGAATGTGCTCGCCGATTTCGGTAAGCTGCGCGGGATGAGCCCAACGGGCGCACGGATGTAACCTCGCTGCTCGCGCCAATGCTAACTCTGTCGCCATTGAGTAGGTCTGGTCAACAAGAGCGCCAAGCTCCTGTTCCTCGGGCTCGACAACGCCGGCAAGACCACGCTGCTTCACATGCTGAAGAACGACCGCCTGGCCACCCTCCAGCCCACTCTGCATCCCAGTAAGTATCCCGCTAGCCAGAAGAAAGGCGCACTTTTGCCACGCCGTTCTGCACGCTTATAGCCCGTGTGCTGTCTACATATAGCATCCGAGGAGCTTTCCATCGGCAACGTAAAGTTCACCACGTTCGATCTCGGTGGCCATCAGCAGGCGCGTCGGCTGTGGCGGGACTACTTCCCGGCGGTCAGCGGCATCGTGTTCCTGGTTGATGTGGCTGACAAGGCACGGTTTGCCGAGGCCAAGGCCGAACTCGACGCGCTGCTGGCCATTGAGCAGCTGCAGACAACGCCGTTCTTGATCCTGGGCAACAAAATCGACGCGCCCCGCGCGGTATCCGAGGAGGAGCTCCGGTCGCAGCTCGGCCTGCATCAGACCACTGGCAAGGGCAAGGTGCCACTCAAGGACATGCGTCCTATCGAGGTCTTCATGTGCTCTGTCGTTATGCGCCAGGGCTATGGCGACGGCTTCCGCTGGCTGTCGCAGTACGTGTAAAGGTCCCGCCGTCCCAGCCCCTGTTAGTTAGGTTAGGTTAGGTTTGGAGTGCTTTCTACCCAGTTTTTCCATTTCAAACACATTGCTCGGTAGTTTGGTGGAGAGCGTTTTATTATCGACACGGCCGCTCCGTCTCCTGCCGCCTGCGCGCAGCAGGGCAGCCGAGCGA